>OZ005740.1:84081074-84165009 GCA_963930735.1 Dioctria linearis
ACTTCTGCACTGGCTGCCAACTGTAAGGTTCTCCTCGTTTCTCGAGGATTCCGCCCACACACCTTCTCCGGAGAAAGCCTCTGCACTGGAATTAGAACTTTCTGGCGTGTTCAGCTGTCGTTTTAGCCGCTTGGTCGAAATTTTAGCCTTCTCTTGCTTCAGTCTTTATCTTCACTGCTTATTCTCTTCCCTTCTCTGAAACACTTCTTTCTTTTGGCCCTCTTTTTTTTCTTCTTTGTCTTCAAAAGACTTTATGCATTCTCTTGACGTTGTCGCATAGGGCAACCCTGTCTTTGTTGTTTTCTTTTTATCGGGCGAATCGTGAGGCCATAGGATATGATCTGCAAAGGCTGAACTGACATTTCCTACCAATGGTGCTAGAGGATCAGCCAATGGTGATGGAGGATCACCTACTGGTATTGCAGAATCATTCACTGGTGATGGAGAATCAGCCAATGGTGATGGACGATCACCTCCTAGTGTTGTAGAATCATCCGCTGCTGATGGAGAATCATTCACTTGTGATGGAGAATCATCCACTGTTGATGAAAAATCACCCATTGGTGCTGCAGGTTGACCCACTGGAGGTTCACCTATATGATTTGTACGGTTTGGAGTCGGTTCAAGGCATTTGTTCCGCATTTTCTTCCAGAAGTCGAACAATTCAAGTCCCTCTGCATCACCTTTCCATTCGCTCCCTTCGTGGCTTTTGAACTCCTGAGCTCTACCTTTCTTGAATATTAAAGTTTTCGTCTACTCTTACATTGTTTTCACCTGGGTTTGTCAGCGGACACTGTCGTTGTTCACTGATGATACATCTTTCACAATTTACGGCATCTGGGTTGAAAGGGAATATGCCACATTTTCGGAAGCCATTTTTTATGACATCAGAAGTAGCTCCTTCACGAAACGCCATTGCAATTAATGGTCCGAATACAGCTTTCGTCAGTACCTTGTTTCCAGATTAATTTTTATACCCTAGATGAAATCTATAGGGTATACTAACTTTATCATTCCGTTTGCAACATCTCGAAATAGTGATGGTACAGCTAAATGGATTGGACATCGGCGCATAATATTAAAAGTTATTTTGACTTTTGCATGTCCGTCCGTCCGTCCGTCTGTGCGCACGATAAATCGAGAACGCATACCCTTAGAGAGCTGAAACTTTGTACACGGACTTAAAAAAAAAAAGGAAATTAAGTTCGAAAATGAGACCAATCGGGCAACTCCTTCGTGGGGTTGCCATACAAAACTTTTGTTTTCCACTATATATTTGGGCACTGCCTGAGAAGGCATCGATATAGAGAGCTGTAATTTGGCACATGGTATTTTCATTGTACTAGCAAAAAAAATTTCAAAAATGGACTAAATCTGGCAACTCTTTCTTGGTGTTGCCATATAAAAATATAGGTTTTTTACGTATACTGTCAAAACGATAACTCCAAAACATTTTTATTGTACAAAAAACTTCTTCAGAATACGAAATCCTATAAAGTTGGTTATAAAAATTTTTTCTGTCCGACAAACCGTTCTAGAAATATATGCGAAAAACCACTTCAAAAATCAAACTTGCACAGAAGGGTGACAATACGAAATTTCATACGGGCGTTCATCTAGAGAATCATAAGAATTGGTCTTAGACCAATTCTAACTTTTTTACTTGTTCCATTTGTAGATGATGTCCCTCCAGCGTACTTTAAGTGGTCTAAAAACAGCAACGTCATCTGGCTGAAGTATATGTGTTGCATTTGGGTAGAGTGCTAAGTGCAAGGTTTTATGTTTTGCGCACAACTTAAGCGTTAAATGGCTCCTGTGGCCGTCCACCAAAAGTAAAACTGGTAACTTTATGTTTTGCTTCCGTAGCCAGGGTAAAAAAACATTCGCCAGATACTCAAAGTACCTGCTACCACGCATCCACCCCTTTTTGGATCTGCCAATCCTCCAATTATCTGGTACATTCTGCGCGAACTCACACGAAATCTTCTGAAATGGGAAAGCTATCATGCCAGGAACATCTCCCCTGCTGCACTGAACTTAGCCATCACCGTAATGGCTTCCTTTTCTTGTCCAGTCTTGATTTCATACAGGTTCTTGAATGGAATAGGTCCTAATACTTTGCCTGTTTTTGGACATGTTTGAAATCCGCTCTCGTCAACATTATAAATTCTAGAGCCATCTTTTGGAATATCAAGGCATCCTTCAGTTTCCAGATACTTATGAACTTCTTGGAACCACTCACGTATGTTGTTCTCAGACACTCTTGCTCTTGTTGTGTTGATAGCCTCTGCATTCCGCTCAGAAATGGAACTGTTCCTTCGGTGGAATCCTTTAAACCATTTTTCCCTCCGGGTTGAGTTTGTAAAAGGGTTTGGCCTTTTAGACAGATATTCGATTGACTAAATGGTCTGATGACGCTGTAGATTCCAGTGCATCAACCATATATGTTGTAAATCCAGATCAACTGCATCTCGTTATTCAAAAGAAGTGAAGAGGAAAATAACAGTTTTTCAACCATGTGATGTTGCACAATATAACAAGTACATGTGTGGATTTGACCGTTTTGATCAAAATGTCTCACTCTATCGTACAGCACATCGAGGGAAAAATGGTGGAGCTGTATTTTCACGTGGCTCATCGTTACATGTGTGCAAAATGCATGGAGTTACATAGGAAAGCCATTCCAAACAACACAATTCGAAATTCGTCGCCAGATTGCCATTTACTATTGTAAGCATTATGGTACTCAACCTAAGACTCTTGGCCCAAAAACATCTCATGGACATGCTTACGATGAAAATAAGGTTCAATATGCTCTACGATATGATCATCCAAATCATTTTGTAAAACCAATTGAAAAAAAACGTAAATGCGTGGGTGAAAATTGAAATCAATTATGAGAACAGCTTGCTCTAAGTGTGATATAGGTCTATGCATCAATTGTTTCGCTTCTTATCAAACCGAAAAATGATTATTTTAACTTTATAAATAGTAATAAATAAATATGATGCACAAGAAAATTTAAAGACGTGTTTTTATTGATATATTTGCAACATTTTAAAGGACATGTGAACCAGTTGCCATATGGTAACAGGACATTCTACGGTTTCCTGCCACAGACAGGATCAAAATTGTAATTGTCAATCAATTTTTTTCTTAAAAATAACGAAATTATAATTTGGGACAATTCGGGTTAATTCACCTAAGAATTCTTATCCTGCTTCAAGTTCTTTGAGTGTCCTTTCTGTCAGGAAGAGTCTTCTCGGCAAATATTTTCAGCTTTGTCGTCGAACCTTTTATACTCTTGGCCTTCCAATCAGCTTCGGAAATTTTTAACTAAATGATATTTATATTTGGTTCAACGCTTATGTTCAATGAAGCAAATTGCTTAATTTATATCGACGTATACCGCTCGCAATGATTACCACTACGCGCCACTACTTGTATGTATACAAACCACCCATTTCCTGGAGAAATTTGCTTGCAATGTTTCGAAGACATTTAATTAACACTTGTAAGAGTCGAGTGTTTTTTCTCAAATTCGCGGATTTCGGCACCATTAAATGTTTTGGTTTTTTTTATGAAATTTGAAAACAAAAATGCACCTTGTCATTTATTAAAGGAAAACCTTTTTAATCCAAAAAATCAAAATGAGCTGACTGGATTGACCTGGGTTACTTAAACTTTCTGCTCTGATAATCTTAAACACCCAGTAAACTATAAGATTCGAAAATTCTACGCATTTTTTATTCGCCTCTCAATTATTCCAAAACACGATCCCCTTATTAAGTTACCTCACTCACTATCAGGCTAATGATTTAAAAATTCAAATAACAGAATATCGAGGTCTACAATCCCAGTATGCTGTTGGAGAAAGTCTAATAAGCATCCGGAATCTTCGATTCTGCGATATTAAAATGCAAATTGTGATTTCTTGGTTTTGATACGTGATTAATAATTAAAATTCATTTTTAAAGGATACTCATTCATAATTGCTGTACACTTTTTACTTACCTATGCACTTGCTATTACTAGGAATCTTAGCATACCTTCTGGTATTATTTCCTCATTTGATATGGTATTTTTTTAAAGATATGCAGGTATTGCAAAGCTCATGCAGAATGCATATCAAAGGCACTGAAAATATTGTGGCCAAGGAATTAGGTCCAGAAACATATTAGAGCCTGCTGCTCCAACTTTCCTCAAGAAAAATCAGTAAATCGATGATTGTAAAAAAAATTATAAATTTCCAGATAGTTCCGTAGTTTTTAGAGTCCCGTAACAAAAGGGTAAAAACGGGGACCCTATGTCCGTCCGTCTGTCTGGCTGTCACCGGGCTATATCTCATGAACCGTAATAGGTATACAGTTGAAATATTCACAGAGTATTTAGTGTATTTCTATTGCCGCTATAACAACAAATAATAAAAATTATATTAAATTAAAAGTTAAACGGGGCCCCCATACAAGAAACGTGATTTTTTCAGCGATTTTTTCCCTCTTTTTATTCTCATTCATTATTATTATCGTATAGGAATAATTTATTCAAATAACAGCATTATTATTTTAAATAAAAAGTGCTAAATATTGTACGATGGTACGTAACCCTTCGTGCGTGAAAATATCCCGTCAAATATGTGTAGGAAAATATTATATATGCTCTGTTCACAGAGTTTTAGTTGAACAAATCCCGAAGATTGTAATAAACATGGACAGTACATTACAGAGGGCTTTGGAGACACTGAATCATTTAAGAACCACATTCCTGAAGGAAGCTACACTTGTAGGGATGACCAGATTCTTACAGGGTAGATAACATTTTTGTTAAATGAAAAAATTCGTAACGCTTTATTTACATTAACTAGAGCATCTTCAGCAACGTTAATGTCAATGCTGATGATTTGTAATTTGGCCCTGTAGGATAAATAAACCCTTGCCGACCCTTAGTTGATACATTTTTGTTATTTACCTTTCGCCTTTTCTCCGACCTTTTTGTATTCGCTGGCTTTGGCTCTTTATACGAAAATTTTCCTATAATTTTTCTACACATTTTTACTATATGACATCCAGTATTTAATATTTGTAAAATACTAGTAGAAGACCATTAATTTGTTCGACCGAGGTGGACTTAATACTTAAACTAAACATATTCGCTATTCGCTAAGTAGATCAAGTTCAGAAAAGAGGGTTCATCTGTGGAGAGTTAGTCAGCAATTCAGTTCATTGTCACCAGCTCATGTGGGCCAACTTTAATTCCCACCTCCGAAATGTGATTTAAATGGAATGGAACGATGCTCAATAAAATAGAGTTGAATTTCATGTTTTCCATTAAATCACATTATTTTCCCATGATGTATTTAGGGAAGTGCATTAAAAGTTTGGTTCAAGCATTATTTGATTGTTTCTGATGCAGTTCAAAATTATATATCTATGTATACATACCATGTACATATTTCCTGTATATGCGCGGAAAATATACATGCTGTTCAGTAAATAAGTAGGATGGACTCCTCGGAATGTCCTGACTGTACTCTTGTTATAGCCCCGCGCCCCCTCCTAAAATCACTCATTCACAATCGAGTTTACATTTGAATTTTTTTTCTTTTTTAAAAAGTCACTTAAATTCTCCTTCTAAGGATATCGCAAGCCCAAACTTGGGCACTTGTAGTAAAGAGGATCTTGCCTACTTTTTAATATTGTACAGCATATAATGATTTATGTGGAAATGTTTCAGTCATTGAGCGTTAAAATTGAATTCTTGAAAACGATTTCATACAAATTTGTTGCTTATTCTTGATTCCGTAAAGCTTTTACATCAAGGGTTTAATTTTATTCCTTATAAGTTGTGACCTGTTAGCAATCCTTTAAAATAAAAAAGAAATGGCAATATCTGCTTGTGTATAGGGCTATTAATATTATTATATTATCCGAAAAGTGAACAAATTGAGGAGGAAAAATGTGCATCTTACAAAAGGGTTGCCACGTAGAATAATATTGTCCTATGGAAATCAAACTTGTCACTTTTCGTATTATATAAAAAATTAATAACTTTTGAACGCAAACAGAAGTTGGATTTTTTTTTCTCAATTTACTTACAACTGGAAAAGGTCATATTTGAGAAAGAAAAGAATTACGTCCTTGGCGTAAAAATCATATGAGATCAAGGATAAAACAACAAATTGTGTGAATTTTTTCCATAAAATATTTTAAGTCTCGATAGCTGAAGTATTTCACCATAAATCATAATATAATGGAAATTGTTGAAAAGGATGAAAGGCTGTCTGCCGAGTAATTGCCTATGTTTGATCCTGTGGTATCCTTGGGAAGACTTTTCGGCGGTTAATTGGCTTCACTTGCTTCACTTATTTACCGGCAGCGTATATATTTTCCAAAGCCATCTCGAAATAAATAAATTTACCACATTTCCACAATGTGCATGATTTGTAAATATATATAATTTTGAACTGCATCAGAAGCAATTATGTAATGGTTATAAGAAACTGTCTCTAAGTAAGTACATCATGGAAAGACAATGTGATTTAATTGAAAACATTAAATTCAAACCTAAGGATTTTTGTTCCTAATGTTAAGGCATTGTAAACTTTGATTCTGTTAGCCTGAACCTTAACGTATTGATTTAAATAAGATTTTGTTATTTTTTCAAAAATCATGTTTTATTTACTAGGTAATAATTTGATAAATATTTCATTTTGAATATTTAGTTATGATTTAGGTATTAGAATGAAAGGATAAAATCCAAACGTTAATTGATTAGTAAAAAAAAAGCTTTTTGGTCTAAGACCAATTCTGATAACCTAGAAATGATGAATGCCCGTTATTTCGTATGGTCAGCGATCTATGCAAGTTTGATTTTTGAAGTGATTTTTTGCATATATGTCTAGAACGGTTCGTCGAACCGACAAAATGATGTTAACCAATTTTATAGGATTTCATATTCTGAAGCAGTTTTTGGTATAATAAAAATGTCTATGACCGATCGTGTTCACAGCATATGTAAAAACCCAACATTTTTATATGGCAACACTAACAATTAGTTGCCCGATTTAGTCCATTTCTGAAATTTTATTTCTTACTACATACTATAAAAACACCATGTTCCAAATTTCAACTCGCTATATCGACGCGTTCTCAGGCAGTGTCCAAACATATAGTGGAAAACGAAATTTTTGTATGGCAGCCCCACGAGGGGGTTGCTCGATTTTTCTTATTTTCGAACTTAATTTTACTTTTTTTTTTCAAAGTCTGTGTACAAAAATTCAGCTTTCTATGTGAACGCGTTCTCGAGTTCTCGTGCCCACAGCCGCACGGACAGACGGATGGACGGACATCTAGGGTATAAAAATGGCTTAATGACCCGACAATTGTAAAATTTGTAATATGTTAATATAAGATAGTTTAACTTTGGAGCAAGGTAGAGGAAGATGGATGGTTTGATGTTACCTATATTATTCTCCAAAAGCAGTTCAGATAGGTTAAACATAACTCCTTGTCCTGTGTGATATGGGTTTTTATATCCCAACAGCAAATAAGAGGGTTAATAGTACATAGGAATTTGCTATAATTTCGGAGGGGTTGGAAAAAAGAATTCCAGAATCAACCCCACTGATATAGCTCACACATATCCATGGTGTATAAAAAAATATAGAAAACGATTCTTGGAAAACTCAAAACAGTCGAAGTATGCTGCCGATATCGTCCGTGGTAGAGGCCTAGATATAAAACAGTTACGGGGATCTTGCATTATGAGAATCTGATCTATAATCGAATCAATATTCCACAATCCTAGCTTAGGTCAAAGTTTAAAACAAGTAATAATTATTACATACATAAAATCCCAAATAAAATCTAAAAACATCAATTTTAATCCGGAAGCAAATCATTGCATACATACCTACCTACATCAGTACATTGCAGGTAAACATTTCACATATTCCGATCAGGAAATAAAACAAAAAGTTTACGGCATGGTATACCTGCATGCCTACATCAGTTTCCACTGCATGTAAAAGCAAACGGTATACGTACATACATAATTAATCATCACTGATCTACCTCAATTATTTTAGTGAATGATGTGATAATACCACTGCGCGCAAGAATTCGCACGTTGAAATACGACGAACATATATTTGTAAGTAACTAAATTGTTTTTGTAATAAGCCGCAAAGTACTGAGTGTAATTCGAGTAGGAAAGAAATTAAAATAAACAATGAGTTGAAAACCCGCAACATGGATTGGGTAAGGTATACATATAAATTTATAAAAGCAACGAGTGCCGTGACTTGCATGCTTCCGTAAATAGTAAAATTATGTAATAGTTGTTAATGAATTACTTCCGACTAACACTTTGTATGAATTATACGTTAAATAAACAAAGTGCTGGGTCAGAGGTATTTCATATATTACTCTGTATAGTATTAGTAGTTTTAGAGTAAGACAATTTTTATATAAATATACTGCAAGAATAAAGTTGAGAGTCAGTTCAGTCTTAAACAAGCTGTACATTAATTAAATTGGTGCAAAGCCTCATTTGGCTTCGCCATTTATTAACGCCGTACATTAATTAAATTGGTGCAAAGCCTTATTTGGCTTCGCCATTTATTAATAACAAGTTGTACATTAAATAAATTGGTGCAAAGCCTCATTTGGCTTCGCCATTTATTTAACAACAAAGCTTCGCCTATTATAGTGTAAATTACACACCGCGGCTCCGAAAAGTACTCGTAAGATCGCTCGAATACACAACAAGCCGCAGAGGCAATAAACGTTGGCGCGTAGTAGTAGATTTCCGTAAAGTCAACGAGAAATCTATAGGGGATGCCTTTCCACTACCCAGGATAGAGGATATACTGAATCAACTTGGGCATTCACGGTATTTTACCACACTTGATCTTGCAAGTGGATACCATCAAGTACTGGTTGACCCAAGGGATAGACCGAAAACTGCGTTTAGTACTGCTTACGGGCATTATGAATTTAAGAGAATGCCATTTGGACTGAAAGGCGCACCTGCGACCTTTCAGCGCTTAATGAATTACATTCTAACGGGTCTCCAAGGATTAGAATGCTTTGTCTATCTCGATGATATTGTAATATATGAAAAAAATTTACAAGATCACAACGGGAAATTGGC
This sequence comes from Dioctria linearis, assembly GCA_963930735.1. Taxonomy (NCBI): domain Eukaryota; kingdom Metazoa; phylum Arthropoda; class Insecta; order Diptera; family Asilidae; genus Dioctria; species Dioctria linearis. Next base: position 84,090,228 of record OZ005740.1, read on the forward strand.
TAAGGTATTCGACAGACTTCGAGCCCATACTCTTAAATTACAACCCGAAAAGTGTCAGTTCCTTCGCAGAGAAGTGATCTACCTTGGACACAAATGCTCAAACGAAGGAGCACTTCCAGATCCCAGTAAAACAAGTTGCGTTCAAAATTTTCCTCAACCCCGAACGGTGAGACAAACTCAATCATTTCTTGGACTGGCCAACTACTATCGGAAGTTCATTCCAAACTTTTCAAAAATAGTAAGGCCACTAACAAATCTCTTACGGAAAGACGTCAAATTTAATTGGACACAAAAATGCCAAGACGCTTTCAATGAAATTAAAACTTCTCTTGTTAATCCTCCTCTACTCACCTACCCAGATTTCACCAAACCTTTCAATCTAACGACAGACGCTAGCAACGAAGCATTGGGAGCTGTTTTATCTCAAGGGATAATAGGCAAAGACAAACCAATAGCGTATGCAAGTAGAAGTTTAAATAAGGCGGAACAAAAATACTCCACAATAGAAAAAGAGTTGCTCGCTATTGTATGGGCCGCCAGGAACTTCAGGTGTTATTTACAGGGTAGAACCTTCACGGTTTACACAGATCATAAGCCCTTAAAAGGCGTATTCAATGTAAAAGATCCGACTTCGAGATTAGTAACGTTTCACCACAAACTCTCGGAATTTGACTACAGGATTGAATATAAGCCTGGCAAATATAACACTAATGCAGACGCGTTTAGTCGAATACCTGCCCAGCCGAAACAAACAAGCCCCAATTCGATCATGGTAGAGGCCCAGGTACATCACCGTGTCGATTCCGACATAGACGATGAAGATACTAGTTCTTCGCCTCCACCGAAGTCCAAACCAGCACATTGCCATGCTATTGCACGAGCTTAAGCAAGGAAACAGAAATTGAGGACATAATTCACAAAACTCCCCAGAGAATTCAAGAATGTTCAGGGAGTCCCCAAAATGACTCAATGAAACACAAATCAACCACAAACAACCAATCTGGAAGTAGTACATCTGAACATGGCGAATTATCTACGAGCAATAATTTTATAAATTCCCAAAATAAATTACCTGAAATTATCACAGACCCCGAGGAAATTCAAATAATTCTAAAGGACTATCATGACTCGGCATTTGGTGGTCACCAAGGAGTCATTAAAACGTACAAAAAAATAAAAAGAAAATATAAATGGAAGAATATGCTCAGTTCTATTAAGAGATATATTCGGAAATGTTCCAAATGCCAAAAAAATGAAAGCTAGCCCGGAATACCGTATGCCGATGATCATAACAGATACTGCCCTAATGCCCTTCGAGAAAGTCTATTTAGATGTAGTAGGACCACTTGAAGAAACCCACTCCGGAAACAAGTATATATTGACATTCCAAGACAATCTTACGAAATTCGTAGATTGTTATGCCATGCCGAATGGCGAAACAGAAACGGTAGCAGGAATATTCTTCGATGAGATAATTACTCGTTATCGCATTCCTAAAAAGGTATTAACTGACCAGGGATCTAACTTTTTAAGCGATCTTTTCAAACGTGTCTGTAAACTTCTAAAAATAAAAAAATTACAGACTTCCGCTTATCATCCGCAATCCAATGGCGCACTTGAACGAACCCACAGACCTCTAGTGGAGTATTTAAGAGCTATTGTGTCCGAAAATCCAAAGGTTTGGGATCGATTCCTGAGAACCGCGGCTTTCGTATACAATAATAGCCCACATGACGGCACTAAGCTCACTCCAATGGATTGTCTGTTCGGCTTTTCAGCGGATGTACCATCAAATCTGAAAAGAGAACCAGAGCCCATTTACACCCACGAAAGTTACTACCACATTCTTAGGTACAAACTACAAAAAACATATGCTATCGCCCGGAAAAATCTGCTCAATGCCAAGGAAAAGTCAAAACTTTATAACGATAAACACTCACGCCCGGTAACATCCCAACCAGGTGATAAAGTTTTACTGAAAAATCCGGCCAAAAAACACTAGCTTTCCCAGATATGGCTAGGTCCATATCTCGTGGTAAAAGCTTTTACCCCTGTTAATACTGTTATTCAAATCGGTAAACGAAGAGTAACAGTACATAACAACAGATTAAAACCATTCCATGAGTAATGGCTTCAAAAAAAAAATATTTTTGCAATTCCCATGCAGCAATAGTAGACACGATTTACCAATACCTCCACCACCACCACTTCCACCATTCTTAACCAATTTTGAACTAGATTCATTTAAAAGACCCCGCAATTTACAAGTAGTTTAATTAATCATTGAATATAAATTTATAAAAATACCACAAATAATAAGAAATACCTGCCTTGTTTGATATATAAATTCTTCAAAAAATTTTTTTTTTCAAATATTTATACCTATACATATATTATAATTAAAAATAAAAACATACATACGAGTATGCATAATTGTAAAAATATATACATATATACACATAAATTAGAATTAAAAATAATATATATGTGTACAATAATAGAAACTAGAAATGTTAATTTGTAAAAGAGACCAACTTAAAAACCAACATACCTATAAATGTATACTAATATTAGAAAATTAATTAAGAAAAATACCTTATGTATAAACATTAAAAAAAAAAAAAACACAAATACAATGTGAAATTTATAATATGTGCCAAACAAACTATCAAATATTATAACTTTATTGTACTAATATAAGAAATATGGTAATGTATTCCTAACCTTAATTTAATTTATTGTAGACATAGATGAACTTGTACTTATTAGTCTTAACGACCTAACCGTATGCTTGTCCCGGAGGTCGACATCATTTATGCATATAAAATCAATAACGAAGTACTGCCAATAAGAGAAAACCCTTTCATCATGTTTTAATGCGTTATTCCTCTTCAAAGAATAACACATTTTTTTTTACAAGGGGGAGATTTGTTACATACATAAAATCCCAAATAAAATCTAAAAACATCAATTTTAATCCGGAAGCAAATCATTGCATACATACCTACTTACATCAGTACATTGCAGGTAAACATTTCACATATTCCGATCAGGAAATAAAACAAAAAGTTTACGGCATGGTATACCTGCATGCCTACATCAGTTTCCACTGCATGTAAAAGCAAACGGTATACGTACATACATAATTAAATCATCACTGATCTACCTCAATTATTTTAGTGCATGATGTGATAATACCACTGCGCGCAAGAATTCGCACGTTGAAATACGACGAACATATATTTGTAAGGTAACTAAATTGTTTTTGTAATAAGCCGCAAAGTACTGAGTGTAATTCGAGTAGGAAAGAAATTCAAATAAACAATGAGTTGAAAACCGCAACATGGATTGGGTAAGGTATACATATAAATTTATAAAAGCAACGAGTGCCGTGACTTGCATGCTTCCGTAAATAGTAAAATTATGTAATAGTTGTTAATGAAATACTTCCGGACTTACACTTTGGTATGAATTATACGTTAAATAAACAAAGTGCTGGGTCAGAGGTATTTCATATATTACTCTGTATAGTATTAGTAGTTTTAGAGTAAGAGAATTTTTATATAAATATACTGCAAGAATAAAGTTGAGAGTCAGTTCAGTCTTAAACAAGCTGTACATTAATTAAATTGGTGCAAAAGCCTCATTTGGCTTCGCCATTTATTAACGCCGTACATTAATTAAATTGGTGCAAAGCCTTATTTGGCTTCGCCATTTATTAATAACAAGTTGTACATTAAATAAATTGGTGCAAAGCCTCATTTGCTTCGCCATTTATTAACAACAAAGCTTCGCCTATTATAGTGAAAATTAATCACCGCGGCTCCGAAAGGTACTCGTAAGATCACTCGAATACACAACATAATGTCAATACGATAGCAGCGGTCAATTAATTAACAGATTAACATTGTCCGGAGATTTCAAAGTTAAATAGTCGTCGAAAGTATTGTAATAAAAGAGGACGTAGACTGACAACTAAATAAACTGATAGCTGCTTTTACGTACGAGGATTTCTGTCGAGCTTGGAGGGGGAAGATCTCTCCGCGGTCGAATCATACTGATGAGCTATACATAATAATAAAAAATACCATTTGACTTACAAGAAGACAGTCTTATTAAGAACAGTATCACTCCGAACGGACAAAGAATTGGAAGAAGGCGCCATAGTAATTATTATACTACATAAAAATACCTTTCTAGTTATATAGAAATTATTGCTATGCGGAGTGGTTATCAATTTGCCCATTGTCCTTTCAAAGCATTAACTCAGTAGCAGAAGTAGCAACACCGGTACGTCGTTATTCTGCTAAGTAATATGAATATTGAGAGTGTTATTAAAAATCCGGACATATTGTCATGTTGTACGTAAGAAGTTTGACTTCCTCGATCCTCAACTTGGAGAATTTTGTTAAAAGGGGCCTACATTCATTTAGGATCAAGTTGACTCAAGAGCTAAGCCCAACTGCTTTTGTTGCGTTGCATATACGCTGATTGGGGCTTAGCGGATTTGAAAGGCGACCTAGAATCGATCATCAATAAATGAAAATTGGGAATTACTGCAATCCACAAGCATTCCACTAGTGTGCCAAATCTATGCATACACCGAACGAAAAAGATAATGCTGAGAATGGTAGAAGTTATCGAGTGGTGATCACAATTTTTTATGGTCTTGGCTGAATTGTAAGACAACGTGCATGTTATCTTTGTTTAATGAAACAGTGATATCATCGGTTTGATGCTTGTGCTTTTTTTTGGCTACTTGAAATTGCAAACATATTAATAAACCAAGACATTGAGGGATCTTCTGACGATCAGCATAATTCGCATTATTGGAGAAATACAAGACCGTTTATATGAAAGTGTTAATGAAAATTTAGTCACCAGAATGCATTCTACCAAACTGGCTCATGGAGGACATTTTAATTATATATTATATTATATTATATTATATTATATATATATATATATATATATATATATATATATATATATATATATATATATATATATATATATATATATATATATATACACATAATGATATATATATATACATAATGGCATTGATGGGTCTGCAACACTATTGATGTTGGTCGAACTTGCCCTTTCGCAAATTTTCATGGTTTTTCCAGATTAATTTACCTTACTTGCCTTGCAGTAAAAGCCGCGCAATGGATCGAAAAGTACTCCATGATTCCGGATCCGTTCTATGTAGAGGACTGTCGGCTTTTTTTAAATAATTTTACTCTGCATATATGATAAAAAAAAAACTTTCAGTAACAAGCGCTCTGAGGTATACATGTAGACACAAGGAGGTGAAGATATTAGCTAATTTATGCATGTTCTCAAGAAACGGTATTCAAGCATTCCAGTATGCGGTTTTTAAGATTTGTACTCGCCTCTTAAGTCCAACCAACTTAAATTATGGACAAAATAATTTTTACATTGAATAAATAACTAACAAGAATGCGCGATATTGTGCTAATACAGTGTACGTGATAGTACGATTGAACTTGGTTGAACTTGCTTTGACGTTTCTGAAAATAAACATGTCACAGTTCCGAAACTTCAGTGAAACTTTGTAAAATTAAATGATTTTAATAAATATCATACATTTAAAATTGTGTTGTTTCAGAAGCTTAAAGTGTTATTGAGTTCAGTTTTTTGTGAAATTAGAGCTGTTAAGTTATTAATTTCACGTGATATATTGTGCAGTGCAATGACGAAGAAATAATCATTAAATGTCAGAAGGTTTCCTTTTTTTCAATGGGAGCCCGATATATCTTTCACCTTAAGAAAGGGTCGCTAACGATTTGTTTACTTTACACAGAAATTTTGATTATAAAGAATGCCCCCCCCCCTCCCTCAAAATGTTATGATTTCACTACTGACATCATGAAACGAATACAAACACAGCACATAAATGCATTCCGCGAACGGCGTAAGTTTTTACCCGATAGCCGAATCCCTATTAGTTATTTATTCAATGTAATTTTATGAACGAAGTAAGTGAAGTTCATTAGTGGGAAAAAATTGCCAACTTGCCATACAATAGTTTTGATTTTCTCCATGCTACTTGAGAGGGCATTGACCTACAGTGTTGAAATTTGGCATACCGTGTGTGCCTGAAATAATTATAGATCTGACTTGGAAAACGGGTAGGACTGGGCAACGCTTTTGTAGAGTTGTGAGTTCTTCACAATGTAGAAATGTAAAAGATTGATTAAAACCACTTTATCTGTTGACGAACTCTTCTAAAAAATGAAGTCGAAGAACCACTTCCATTATCTAACTTTCATATTATCAAAACAAAGGACTTACTCTATCGCCTTTTCTACTTTTGTTTCTCTATAGTCTTTTCTCATCATGAGAAGATGATGTCTTCAAAATTTACTTACTAACTATTTGCTAACTAGGGCTTCCTGCAATTTTTCCTTAAATTAATTTATCAGTTGATTCTACTCGCGAAATATTTTTGACAATTGGATGTGAACCTAATATTACCCATATACTTCAAACCACTGAATATTATTATATCAGTGGCATATTATTACAATCCAATTGGGGGAAATTAATGAAAAGAAATGCTGCCAAATTAATAATAAAAAAAAATACTGAAGAAGCTTCTGTAGCTTGCTGGTACTTTAGTTATCTAGAAAAATTGATACTTTGTTACGCTTCCCTAAGGTTTAAAAAGACGTTACTCCCTGCTTCATTTTCGGCCAGTAATAACGGTGAGCATTGAGATTGTGGGTTTTCTGCACACCGGGATGGCAAGCTAACTGCGAGTCTCGATTCTAGGATACTATTCGGTTCTTCTTCTTGTTGTGGGTACAACCTTTCTCCAAGTGTCTGTTTCAAAATTTATGTCAGGATACGTGAGTTTAGAATGTTTAAATAGAACCACATTATTTACTTTCCAATCAGAATACTCCATAGGATCCCTTTTAACCAACTCCAACATTTTGGAAACCCATTTGTCTTAAACATAACTTTTGGTTCGGTTTGAAGTTAGTTGTAGTTTAAAAACTTAGCACTCTTTAAAACTCAGTCTACAGAACTTAGGCGCACAAAGCACATTGCTCATACATTATCACTATTATTTTTTAATCTGAGACCAATATACAAAACTTGACTCATTTGCTTGCAGCAATTTCAACTCCTCAATTCCATGCCTTTGTATATATGCATATGTCAGTGGTTCGACACATTAACATGCGTAAGCTTGCTGTAAACATTTTGAGATATGGATTTCCATACCCCAATTTATTATTTGTGTGCGTTATTTTTTTTTTTGCGAAATTTTCAAACATATTTTCTGTTGACGTCACAGCATATGTGTCAACATTTAATGAGAATTCCTTGAATTCTCTATACCGTGGGCTTGAACATCATTCACCAAGTGAATTATTATGATCCGATTTTGATACTAATTTGAATAACGAACACAATCTTTCCAAAAATCGGTACCCAGTTTCTGGAATGATTTATACTGAAAAAATATTGATGAATCCCGTTAGTTGAATTGGAATGTTTACGCCAATCTTTTCTCCATTAGCCAACGTGATTGATTGAGTACCACCATATGTCTAGATACTTATCCATTAGCTTATCCCATCCAGAGCCACCAACAATCATTCGCGATGCTCCCGAATCTTAAAGACCTAGCAGGTTGACGTTAAAAACAGAAATCTTTAGAAAAAGTCGCACATGATTTTCCTCATGAGAAAAACATATCCCAGCATCTTTCTTAATGTACGATCTTCGGGCAATCTATTAGAGTTCAGGTTGATGCCTATTGATGAGCTCTGCTCCTGTTTCCGTTTATTTTTGAGCTTGAGCTACATAATTGTTAGTACTACAATTAGGACAAAAATTAGGACGAATAACACCCATTGACCCATAAGCAAAAAACTTCCTTCGTCCGCGACAAAACCGGGCAGTGTGACCCTCTCGTTTGCAATTTAAATACTTGTATCGAAAATGCGGGCCGTTACTTTCAACTGGTGAAATTTCTGTCTTAGCCGATGATATAAGCGCCAAGTCTTGTTCTAACAAATGGCTACTACAACGTGGTGGTAGAAAGACTTCTTCTGATGTATCGACTTCATTCAATCGAAACTGCGCTTGGTGTAAATGACACACATTGCGTATTAACATCCCCAATTTGCTGATTTTCAGATACTGGCACTGTTATAGGAGAGAATATTCCTCCATAATTGCTGCATGTGTTCCTATCGATACATCCTTGCCCTGAGTTCGCTTACAAATTTCATCCAACAGGCGACCGCCATAATCTGAAGGAAGATATTTTTTCCTCAGCTCATTGACATGGCCTGACCAATTAAGTGCCAGAGTAGTGCTCCACCTTCAAAAAGATCAGAAGCTGATCTGAACAGTTGTTTCTTCGTAATTCCGTGAGCTTCGCTTAGCTGACTAACCCTCTCTCAGATTGAGTTAAGAGACTATCCGGTTTCACCGGAAAAATGTACACCCCACTTAAACATATCTTAGTTAATACCCAGGTATTATGACCTTTATACCAACCAGATGTCTTGTGCTGTAAGTCGTAGTAGAATTCAGGTGCTAGGTGGAAGCCTGTAGTCCTCGGTATTTTCTAACTTGACGTTGCGGATCTTGATAGACGTAACTCGAAGTTAAGTATAGAACACTGCTAGTAGGTTGCTACTAGTAGCTGCGGTTTGCATATATGCAGTAAGAGAGTGAGATGCGGATATCAATTTTTGAAAACTTAATATACGTAACGTTAATCGAAAAGATAAAAATGTGTGTCTGCACTCAGATAGTTCCTTGAGAAATCCACAACCGTAACCACCGATGATGGGACTGTTAACAATGTCGAATTCTGAGGTAGAATTCCTTGAATTCGCGAGGACGTGTAAGGATAGAGCTGACCAGCTGACCCAATGTCGAGCTGGCCCATGTATATGGCTCGGTTCAATGTTACAGATTTAATTGGACTCGATTTTATGTCTTGGGTGACAAGACAGTTGACACTGTACTTATTGACTGCACAGTCACAGTTTGACCAGTAGTGTGAGCCTGACCAATGCTATGGAGCACTAACGCCTTCTGCGGGTACAACAGCAAGTGGTCGATTTCCTTTAGGTTGATTTGATCCGGGGCAGCGGTAAGGAGATGATAGCTCATAGTAAAGTCTGCCTTGGTCGCAAGTCAGCGGTAGAGCTAGAAAGAAATTGAGAGCCAGAAAGGGGACCGCTACCTGTGCTGGCATGCACATGTGTCTTCAATATTAAAGTCGAGAATCAAAAGTTCGGCGTTTAATATTCTTGGTATTGTGCTCTTTATTAATCTTTATTAAGATCTGTGATCCAAGTGAGAAAAAAAACGTTATAATTAAGCTTTTCGTTTAAAAATCAACTTTCCTTTTCCAAATCTCACGTTAAACTAAATTCCCTGTTTTTATTCTATTATTTTACTTATCTAAGATCGTCTACCCAGAAAGTATTACTAGCAAGGAACTCCGAACAAAATAAATTGCCCGACTTACACGGTGATTGGTCATGCGTTCAGAGAAGTGCGGGCATAAGCAGGCGTGACGATACACATCTACTCTGGAATGTTCGTTAAGTAACATAGTTGAAGATAGAAAAGTTCATTGTCTCATCATCGTAATTGATGTCTAAACTAGTCCGTTCAGTTTTTTATAGTCACTACTACACTCACCCAAAATCTTATCTAATGCCTCGTATATCTCTCATTTTATTATTTAGTGCCTCCTTATCCTTCTCACATTTATACGGATAACAGGATACTCCATGATTCACATTTTTCAGTTTTTAGAGCAGCCCGGAAGAGCTTCCTTATAAAATCTAAAGATCCAACTTGCAGCCCCCTTATCGTTTATTCATACACGAGCTTATTTTGGGTAAGCCGTTTTATATCACTTTCCTCGTTTACTTGCCCAATTCCGCACATAGAGCAAAAATTTCAATACAATGACGGGACTTGGTTCGTTGAAACGAGATTATCGAATGATTAATATTCACACAATAATGTTTATATGTAAAATAATAATAAATTAAATTCAGAATTTTTAGATTAATTCACTGGTCAAAAAAATATCATATTTAATACTAATTGTATATGCCGCAATCAGACTGTGGTGCGGCAGATTATTTTCAGATGGACTGTATGTGATTCCTTAAACAAACTACTTGCTGATATATGTATCTAGTATCAACTCGTACATATAATAATGCGTTGAGAATTAGTTTCTGTGCCACGAAACTAATTATTTATTAATTAACTGAGCTGGGTTCCAACACCTAGGAATAACAACAACTTTTAAATTTTGCAGCTAAACTTTATTTAATGCGATCGGTACAAATTAGATACTAATTAGGAATACACGTTGAATGAAGTACAATAAGTTCGCGACAGACAAATTCCAGTTATATAAACCAAAGTGATTACACACTGAAAGAAATCCATATAGAATGTAATAGTTCAGAAGACTATAAAATAGACCAATACACTATAGATTTTTTTATATAGTTTCAAACTCCATAAATATAGTTACAAAATCTATATTTATAGATTGAAATCTATGTACTAGATGCAAGCACCCTAGTTCTACACCGTTATTGGAAAAATAGTGTGTGTCCTAGATAATTCAATTTCATTCGTTAAGAGGACATGCAACTATATACTACATACCCGTATATGTATGTATCTATTTACAAATTTCTTAAATAGATATGAAATGATATCAGACATCGACCTAAGTAAATGTATAAAACAACACAAGTTAGTAAGAGATTTTTGTAAGAAGATGATAACTTAGAAGAAAGATATTGAGACAGAAAACAATAATAACTTGTAAAACTAGCTGCCTCATTACTTATTATGCATAAAGCTTGTTGCTTCGTAAATAATATAATTGAAGGATATACAAAATATTTACACAAACAAATATATTATACTTGCATGCATCTTACGTTTTAGTTGTTCGCAGCTCACTTATTGTAAGCCCTATGCATATAGTTTGTTGTATATTATATAATTGAAGGGTATGTAAAATATTTACCCACAATATAAGTAATATAGTTGCACACATCTTGCATTTGAGTTGTGTGCAACTATATTTTGATTTATAGATTTCCTGCAGACATCTAAAATTGTTGCTAGTAACTATATTTTTGGTTGTTTGCACTTTATTTCGACAGAATTTGCAGAAGCTTGTTAGATTATTAGTTAGATGGAAAGAACATTCGTTAGAAGTACGTTGGCTGAGAAACAGTGTATTTTGAGTGAAGATTTTGTGATTTAAATAAAGTAAAACATAGAATAAGTGAAATTACGTTTTGCTTCCGCATCAAATAGAAGGTAAGATATAAGCATGATATAAGTATATGTATTATAAGCTAGAATATTTATTACTTTTTAATGTCATTTAGCAAGTTAAGCATTTCATTTTTATTGTTGCATGTTTTTTTATTTTATTAGTGATCTAAGATGGAAAATATATATTTCATATTAATGAAATATAAGAATTAAAAAAAACGAATTAAAATAGTGTCAACTGTGTTAACAGCACAACAGCTTAAAGAAGCAGCTAGCGTAAATTATAAAATTTCTACGCCTAAATTTTCCCATGATGGGGCAGAAGGAAGACTTAGTAGTTTTGTAAAGAAATTTTCATTCTCACCTGATTTTACCTTAGAAGTTCAACGTATTCTGGCAAAAATTTCTTCAAATATCCAATATTTATACTCTAGATGAAATCTCATAGGATATACAAAGTTTCTTTTTGATTTTCCTATCCGTCTGTCCTATCGATAATTCGAGAACGTATTTAAATAAAGAGCTGAAATTTTGTAGACGGCGTTTTCATAAAAATAGTAAATACTTAGAATTCCAAAAATGGACTAAATCGGACAACCTTTTCTTGGTGTTTCCATACCAAAATTTGGTTTTTCACTCTTATTTTGATCTAGGGTATAATATTATTGGTCTTAGACCAATTGTAACTTTTTCTCTTGTTTTTTTCTCAAGACGTGACAGAATGCAGTCAAGAAACTAGTGCTGATATTCTCTCATCAACATCATCAAAATTATTATCTCACAACTCAAAGCAAATTAATATTATACCTTTAGAAGCTATAACTGAATCTAGTTGGGACACGAGTACAGTTTTTCTAAGTCTATTTAATGACTTGAATACAAGAAAAGTAATTTTTTAATGTAAAATATTCTGATATAATACTAACAAATTATTAGGATTTTGAACAATTCTTTCAAATTAATTGCAAAATCGCATTGGAACATCATTCAAAGCAAAAATATCTGACAAACCTATTACGAGATAAGATTTCCAAAGCCATAATTGGTCAAATTTTGAGCGATAATCCATCCAGAAGGTATACTAATTTCCTTATAACGGGGAAAAATTATTCGAAAATTTGGTTTTTAGTGTTTATCGTGAAGAATTTTTAAAAATTTCAAGGATTTTGGCTGACATTTTCCCATCAGAGATCTCGGACACGAATTAAATCTCATCGAAAGACGGTAAACCTGCGCAAGGAAAATTGTACACTCAGTATACAACTTTCAAAAAGGATGCTGTTATTCGAGGTATAATAAAACGTAGGTTACATTCAATTGGAAACGACGGACCAAAAAAGATTCAGTAGAGAGATTTGTCCACATCATCATCGACAGGGTCTTCATTAGATACATTGACGAATTTAGGTATTTCTTATAAAAATATTTTCTTGTATAGTAAGATTTTACGAAGCTATGGTACTTTTATTTCCATATGAAGACGAAGAAAATATAGATGAAGATATAAAAACTTTAGCTTTCTTCGGAGAATTGGAAGTTTTTGGACATCAAGAAAATTTGGTGGAGAAATGGGAAGCCACTTTTAATTTAAGGCATAAATTGTTAAAAACAGAAATAACAACCTCTGACTATTTCCAAAAATGTCCACCACTACGTGAAAAAGAAGGCTACAAACTGGTAACTACTAAAGCTCTGTTAATACATATTACGTATTATAAAAGGGTTTTCTTTTAGCTCTATTTAGATGTTCGAAAAATGTATGCTCATATCCCTTGCCTCAACCTAGAAGACGAAGTTTTTAATAAGCTAATAGCAAAAGGCACAGCTAGTCGAAATAAAAGATTGGTGGAATTATTACCAATATTCAAGCGGAAGGTAATATATCTCTCTTCGTATTTTATTATAGTAAACTTTCTGCGTTTAAGCCGACAACAAAAAATTAGTTGTATTGATTCTTCTCCCGTATTTAATCACCAATACGCACTTGAAAGGAAAGAAAGGGAAACAACTTCGACGTCCAACAAAAATTGAAATACAAGAAACATTTATTTGTCACTATAAAGTAAGTGTATGAACATTTTGTTTCCATAGACTGAGGTATTTAAAATATTTTTATTTAGTCATTACAGAAGCTGATAGCGGTGAAAGAGAGTTCATCGCCATATGCCAAAGAGAGAAAAAATTGGTGCACCCGAAAGTAGTGCTAATAGGAACACCAATCCATATTTTTGGGTTCTTGTTGCTGATGTGAAATATATAATTTCGACAGTTAAAGAAGCAATTGAAGCTTGCATGGCTGTTTATTTAGGATTGAATATTAAATACCCTTTAGAAAGTAGGAGAATTTGGTATTTTCTTCAGAAATACTTCTTAAACTTTCAATGCTCAACACATGAACACGATAGTGAGTTACTTACACTCGAAAACGATCTATTTGGTAAAATTTAATTATTGAAATAAGTAGTTTTTTATTTGGTCGGTGCATACTTTGATGTAAATGAATTTTGGCGGATTGTTTTCTATAATAATAATTTCTACAATAATAATAACATTAGCTAGATACATATATTTTAGATATATATATTGTGCAAACACTATGGAGAAGTATTTATGTTTTATTTGTAAGAAAGAATTTAGTCCGATTGATATTTATTTGTGGCACTTAAAAATATACCATCCAGCCAACAACAGATTTTCTTGCGATATTTGCCTTAGAGTTTTTGATAATATTTATTACTTTAAAAGCATATTGTAAGCTCTGAAGTAGAAAGTAAATATAAATTTACATGTAAAGCGAAGATACAGTCGATAAGCTACGTTGCGTATGATAATATTAGGGTCAAACGGGGAATAGTACTTAAATTAAGGAATAAATATGTGGTTATTGATATCGTCTTAAAATATAACCACAATTTTTATTTGTGTATTTCTGAATTACATACCATTTGTTTTGATAAGCACTTATTTGCTTACGAAGTAGAGAAGGCTTATAATTACTTCGTAATGTCAATAAGAAAAGTAGATCTAAGTCAAACGACGTACATAGTTAGTACATCTGATGGAAAACAAATGGTAAATTTTCCAAAAAACATGTAAAAGTTCATATCTGATTTTAGTCGCAAGATGAATGTTCACGTTTTATTTAGAATACAATCCACATAACGAATATAATAACTCGCCAAAATAATATTTTTATAAGAGTACTTGTGATCGCAAAAATGTATAATAATTTTACCAAAAATAATTATATGTACCTGAAAAACCTGAACAATATCAATAATAAGACCTATTATTTGTACGTTTTAAGTAACTCATTAAATATACATACATGTACTTTGCATAAGAATATTACAAAATATATAAGTATCGTAACTTGATTATTCATGTGTTTTTTATTTATTGGAATGCTTTAGGTGCAGTGCAGGAAAATTAAACTAACTTTTTGTAACATATAAAAGTTATAAAGGACAAACTGTTATAGTATGAATGAGCATTAAATTACCGTTGGCATTTATCTCGGCAGTACTCGCGGTATTCCTGGTGAAAATTCAGTCAGTTTTTTGACGAAAAACTTAACTTCATATTTTAAATAAGTGCTTTTCAGATAAATTGATGATATTTTTCAAAACCCCGAGAGGAATCCGGCCGGGTTAAATCAACAACTAAAGCAACTGCATATTATGGATACTACACGCGTAATACTTTTTGCAGGTACCATATATCTAGATTGCGTGAATAGAAATAAAAAGTACAATGATCATAATAAGGTTACAATGGCCTATAATTTCTATTCCGATATCTACAAAATAGTTGCTTTTCAATAGATATAATAGTCTAAATAACTTATATTTCTAGAAATTATGAGCCCAGCATAATTGTAAAGTCTATAATTTTACGTCCTGACGACTGGAAATTTGTTGGAAATTAACTCGTTATTTATTTGAAGTCAATATAATGTTGGGGTGAATGTACATATTATAGTGAAAGCAACCAGAACATAGAGTTGCGGTAGTTAAATTTTACCGTTGCAGGAAGTCAAAAGAAATGCATGTAAGACGCCATCAGATATATTTATATAGTCAATCTAGACAGTTATTAGACGCAAGAGACTATAATACTGTGGCCTTATTACCTATACTGTAGTCGCAAGCATCATATCTTATAGTTCCATATTAAAATACATCAGAATATCTAGTTCTGATATCCAGATAATTAGAAGCTAAAACCAGATTCAACGAAACTTTCGTTCACTTTTCTTATGTAGTCCTTTGAACTATAAGTATAGTTCTCTAAAAAAATAGTTCTGGCCACATGGATTTTTCTTTCAGTGCAGTTGTTATATAAAGCAAACTACATAGCAAATTATTATTTATGTTGGTACATGGTGACTCTACTCTTTACAATAAATTTTATTGATCTTAAAAAGATTTGATGAGCTGGGACAATAATATATCTGCCAATATTCTATAACTGCAATGTGCATAGAAGCAATCAACAAAAGAGACTCTCTGAAAAGTAGGGGATTTTTTACGATAGATTCAGCTGAGTTTTGCCCTTGAAGTTGAAAATAACAATATCTCTACACATATCTCTATGCTGACTAATGAACAGAAAAACAGAACGGGACCCGCGTCAGAATAATATTGTTCGATAATGTTACAACAAATTTTTTTTGCATTCACCGAGATCTCATATGGCAGATTGATCAATATAAAATTTAATGGTTAACGGGTATTTAGTAACTTCAAGCTTAAATGTGTTAACTTACGCAAAATTCAAAATTTTTTCCTTCAAATGTATATAACTATGTATAACCATATTGTGCAAACATATAAAGTTGATATGTATTAAGGTTTGCCTGGTACGATATATACCACAAATAGGATTTCAAGCAAGTTCCACTATTGCGGCTGAGTTATCTCTATCAAACGATGTAGAAATACATATATTATGGACTCTTCACGATCACTTCTCCAATATTTCCCTTTTTCCAATATTTAAACTGACAAAACATGTGCGAAATATTCACTGAAACTTACTAGCTAATTTCATAAAATTTTCAACACTTCTACATAACTGCATTAGATATAACAGGGGATAAAAAACTGCTGCCTCAATTGAACATATGGGGGTAAACAAGCAGTTTGCTCTCGGATATCTAAGTATACAGAGTGTCCCACGCAACGTGTTCCCTGGACATTTTTCTTGAAAATGTGCGGAGATATCGAAAAAGTCCTCATAATAAAAGATACATATCATTAGCCAAGATATCATTTGGCATAGCAGAAGTCCTTGAAAAATGACTTTGAAAAGTATATATTAAAAAAATGTGCTTTTCGTCCTTATTAAGGATATATTTATATTACATTTTTGAATTCCGCAAATAATACTTAAACGAAAGTGTCATATTTAAAATTCCAGCTGAAATCTTCATTATCGAGATATAAGGACTCAAATTGTACTCCATGTACCGTGTTCCTTTGCCATTTTCTTGGAAAGTTACCCATCATAAACCGGGCTCTGTTTTGGTATAGTAAACATTTCAAAAGAGGCACAAGAAAAAAGAATATCTTCGGTTATGTTCTTTTCGCACTTACAGAGGATACATTGGCAAATCAAATTAGAAGAAAAGTGGTACAACTACTGAAAATACTTTGCAAAATGAAAATGAATCATTTACATAATTCCTGAGATAAAAGTTACGGGCCGGCTTTTCGTCCCCATTCAATTTTCAGGTAAATTATCGTTATCTTATTTTTATTGTAAATGTAAACTTCTACTACTACCACTTAACTATTGTTTCAATTACATATGCTGGTTTTGTCTGCTTTCCTACCTGTATTTGTATCTATTTGCTTCTGCTTCAGAAGTGTATCCAACAATTTTAACGGAGCACTCATAGTAAATCGTTAACCTCTTAAACAAGTCAAAAAAAAAGAAAGAGGGGCTTAAGTTCTCCATTGTCGATAGTGTAGAACTACGATGTTCTTTACGATCTACATTAACACTTTACTTAAAATAATCAAACCACAACAATTTTGATGCCTCATTCAAATTAATTTCAATTAAACAAAATACCAATCAGAAAAGTAGTTCATTTACCTGAATTACAACATTTCAGTAGTTTCATTTAGTCATTTGGTTCCTATTTTACTTGCACATAGTAGATCTAACATAATAGATAATTGTAGGTCGCAATAAACCACACAACATAAAGCTCAAGCAAGATCCACCACCAATCTGGACTTACCTAGCAGAACACATATGCAATCCTGCGATGATTATTTGCTTGGAGGCTGATTCCATCCCCAGGCCAGGCGGAAGCTATAATCGGAAGAGACAAAAATTAACAAATGTGAATTCGGAGGAATTTATAATTTACATCTGCCAAGGAAATAACGATCCCACTCCTTTGAAAGTTACTTCCCCTCCATGAAAGACAGAAAAACGGATTTCTTTTTTGGAAAAAGAAAAAGTCCCGCACTTGCAGTTTTAATTACCATCAAGTAAGATGTGAATTTTTCGGAAGCAAAAAATTATTGTATGAAATAAAGCAATTTTTTGAAAGAAATCGCGGAGTTTAGTTGAAATTATATCCTCCCCACCTTTATTTTTATTTGTTGTTAGGTGTTCAGGACGGACCAAGGTGAGCAAGATTCTAAAAATAAGTGCAAAGAATTATTGAAAGAAAAGAAAGGGCTAATATTTCATCAGGCGGCACACGGAAAAATTTTTATACTAAGTTTGAGGAAAAGTCATTTACGCTATTTATAAATAAAAGTCATTTCTATCTAATTCGGCCAAGTGGAGCCCCAGAGAATTGGGACAAAAGCTCATTGCCCCTCTAGAGCGCGCAAGCTTTTGCCGAATTACATCCGTCACTAATTGGTTTGCGAGACATTTACGCTCACACTGAAACAGTCGGAAGAGAACACCTACCAGCTTGAAATTTGGTCCGCCATATTGAGTTGAAATCATCTCCAGGGTAATCCCAATTCTTCCCGAGGAATACGAGCGACTCCCCCGACGGATCCTCCGCTTATAAAGGTGCACCCAAAGAGCATACTGATGCTTGTTACGCCTTCTCAACCAGGTGCCCCCTTGCAAACGGTTTTGAAGCAACTGCCGTCCTAATCTGGAAACATACATAATCACATAATCACTAGCTTTGCAATTATTATAAATTAAGCATAATTTATAACTCAACACACTAAACATTTTTCACAACACATTTGTCTTGAAATTGCACAGCAAACTGCCTGTCGATAGCGTTATAACAAGAACAATCGGATATTCGCCCAGCGGACTAACCTCCCACGCATTTAGCTAATTTTGCGCGCACGATTCTATCCGACTGATAAACTAGAATGCGTTTCACAAGTTGCATTAATCACTCGTCACTGCCATTCAAGCCCAGAGCTGTTACGCTCGTAGTAATTGTGAAGGCGGCGGAATAAGTTCATGCCACGAGCCTCATTCATCAGCGCCACTCAGATTTCTTGCGGTCTTGTGTTCATAATAGTCGGAAGAGTAAGAGTGCCGCGAAATTCTCTCGACCCACACGTGAACAGCTGCTAATGGACAGAATCCAAACACTTAATCTCTAGTCTAGTCGATTGTCTCGAACTCTTGAACTGGTTCTCGGATTACCTACTGACCTACATCCACAGTTGCTGATCTGCATCCACAGCCGCTGACATACATTTCTACCCAGTTTCGTAAGGTTAGGAGACTGAGCTGCAACATTGTTGCTTTACATCTACGCCAAAATTGACACCGACACGATAGCGTCTTGTAGCGTAGTGTTAGAACAGCGTAGTAAGCATATGTCAAAAGAATTACTTTGGCAGTTAATTACAACGGTGGTCACTTTGGCACGGTGAACGACAGAAAGCGTAGCGTAGTGTAGTAAAAAATTTGAATTTTCATAATTCGAGTTTTTTTTACATAAAATAGTAAAACAGGATCAGGATTTTTGAATGAAGTTACTTGATTTGCCTTCCGCTATGTAATTTCAGCTATTGATGTCTGAAATGCAACATTTATTTTACCCTATAATTAACTGTTAACTTTTATATTTTACTCGGTCGAGGCTAGCTTAGCAGTAATCCAAGGCTTTGTTCCATCCGTATATATTTTATATTAAATTGATCGTTTCTTTTAGTATTTGTTACAACTATCAAATTCCCCACAATTAACAATCTTGCCGTTAAAGATGTGCCTACTGATTCTCAGTCTATTTAGCCGATTGGTCGACTGTCTTTAACTTTCTGTTGTTCTGCTATAATATAAGTCATATATGTACACTTACCATGTATACGTCTATTTTATTACTTATTGGGCTAATGTTGAGTTTAATCATACTTTTAAGCTCACACTACTCCCATTCTTCTATTACTTGTTTTGCTATAATGTAACTCTATGTAACTTGTAGGATATGCGCAAATAAATAAATAAATATTTATGTTTTTATTTTTATTTTACAAATGTATTAAGAAAAATTTAAAACTAATAAATTCAATACAATGATCCTATAATTTTCCAATCTTCTAATCCTATCCTATCAAAGTTGCCATGTTATTGTTGTCCTTCCTTCTGTATCCATGGTTAAACATCACTTCGCCACATCTAACTATCCAAAATACGATAGTGAAAGGTAGCGCGCTACAAGTCGCTCTCGGTCGACTCAGTGAATGCAGAAGAAAGTGAAAGGAAGTGTTTCGGTAGCGTCAATCTGTCATTTTTCGTGCTCAGTGAACGCACGAAAGCGTTTGGTAGCGACAAAAATGCAGTTTTTGCACGCTTTTTTCTGTCGGTGAACGCACCCAATATTTATAGATAAATAATAATAACAAAGAGTAATGCAAGAAGTAACAAAAAGTATGGTTTTGTACAGCACCATAATGGGTCATTCAAAATTCATGCAAAAATTCAATTTTATTCCAATACTGTTAAAAAAGTTATAGTCCAACATTAATTATTGACTTCGTTTTGAGGCTGAATCTGCACACAACCCTCTCTATATTATTGCTTTACATATAAACTCAAAATAAAAAATAAATGAAAAAACCTTACAAAGCGCAAATGAGTTCAATCAGTTAAATTAAATTTGTTGGCGTTAATAGAAATGTGATTTTAGTCGATTTTAGTACTCAATGTAATTTCAGAAAATCTCTCAATGTGTAGACTAGAGAGACCTCCGTAATTTGATTTACTTTATTTTATTTGAAATACAAACTGCTCCGTGCGGCTGTCTTTTTAAAATTTAAAAGTCGATGGCGAATTCGATTAAATCTGCTTGCAAATCATGTACATATAAGCAAATTAACGAATTGCACCTTCAGAATTTTTTATTGACAGCTAATTAAGCCCTATTTATATTTATGGCACATAAATGTGGCATTTTATTTTATAGATGTCAACACAACATCGGATGGCCTTATAAAAAAGGTAAAGAAAAATATTTTGGTTGATCTACAACATTTTGCACCTACGTGGACGATATATACGTCTATATATATAGCCATCCGTATTATTAGCAATTAATTTATCTTCCTAGTTTTCTAATTTACATGCCATAAACTGTTTCCGTTGGACCTGCCGTAGGCTTGTATTTGGAATTATTTATAGCCTCCTCAATTGACCGCCGCGCCGCGTCTGGAAGTGTAATAAGTCAAACAAACTATGCTCAAATCCGATAACTTTTGGTCGATCGTTAAAGAGATTAAGGAGCGCCAGACCCCACAGAGTAGTAGCCACTTCTAGTTCATGTTCTACATACATGTATGAATGTAAGCGTATCTATATTGTGTAACATTAGGTGTTATTTAATTTCGAGGGCATATAAGTTAAGTTATAGAGCCCAAAAATAATTGTTTCCAAACGCTATAAATTTTCACGACAAAGAAATCATTACTTATCATCTCTGCATATAAACGGCCTAATTTGGACACATTTGCATTCGACTAACTCTTTTACAAGCCTAAAATTTATCGATTTAAGAGGTTGGCTGTGATGCAAACGTTATAAGTATATTCTCGTATTTATGAACTCGCACGTATTGTGCCTGATATTTCGACGATGCAAACGTTTGAACGTATCGAACACAACCCCTCAAGACTTTGCTCTGCTTTGGTTCAAAACGATTCTTTAATTTCCGTTCATCTTTGGCATTTTATTTGTTCGTTTTTTTATTGTCGTTTCTTTTAGCTGCTTTAAGATTTACAAGTACAAAGACGAAACACATTTCGCTAAATTGCAAGCAATTTTCTATGGGAAATATCTTTTTTGGAAGTTCGTTTAATTTCACAATAAGCCCTAAGAGGTTCACTATGAACCTACATGATTTTGCTAAAAAATAAGAAAATCAACATTTTAATATTTTTGGAGAAAAATTCTCGAATCCTTCTTTTAGCCTTTTAAAAATACGTGACATGTCTTATATCTAGTATATGTGCACACAAGAATGTAGACTGATTACCGATAGCTTATTGGCCCTTCAGGGCCATGTTTACACAATTTTATTTATTTACATAGTGTGAACAAGCAAATAAGTTAAAAGAAAACTTCAAAATGTGTGCGGGCGGAGCTAGGTGCACGAGGAAAGGTATGGGCTAATGTGTATAGCAAGGAATCATATATAGTCAAATCAACATTTTGCAAAAAAAAAAAAAAAAAACCAATATCTTCAAAATTTTCCAAAAAGAAAATCTAAATTTTGCAAATAAAATCAACGAAATTTTGCAAACAAAAAAAAACAAATTTTCCAAAAAAAATTGCAGGTGCTAGTCTATTCTCATCTTTATCCAGGATATTACCCTGGAGCAGCAGACGAAACATTATGCGGCAGATGGGCCACCAATTGTACATCGCCGTAAGTAGCTTAGTTTAGCCACTGCAGTACTGTAGTGAGGTGCTAGAGCAGTTTCTCCATTAAGAGGTCTGGATGATGTATTTTTTCTGTGTGTTTGTTTTCTATCTTTGTTCGTTTTGTAGCGTCTGTTTGGAGTGCGTGCGTTTTTTGTTTTGTCTTGTCTGTGTCCCATTTGGGGTTTTTAATTTATCCCGCATGAATATCTGTTATCTCTTCCGCGTAGCGGGACAGTGCACTGTGCAATTAAATGAAATTGGATGCATGTTCTATGTTTTGCATCCTGATATGGTCAAACAAAAATTTTTTGGGTTACAGATATTTTGGGGTATACCGTGTAGACTCCTGTTTGACTATGCTTAACTAGTTTCATCCCTATTAATATTTTATGAACTACACATGTACACGCTGACATAATTGTTGCACTAATCCGCTGCAAAGACATTCTTGTGGTTGCATCGCATGGGTTATAAGCACGCACTTGTCGTAGTTCTTCTCTTAGTTCTTCTCTTACACGTTTCTCCTCCACAAGGTTTCATCCCTAAACTATGCTTGCGCTGTCTTAGGGGTCATTATTGGTTACTCTACGTATCAAACCAAAAAGAAACTCAACAGCCTACTGGTATTGGTAAAACCATAAGTTTCTTAAGTCCTCCCATCGGTAAAAGAATAACGGAAAGGAGAGCGGGTGCGGATAAATAAGAAATAAGAAGTGCTAAATAGAAGGAAATGTATTCGAAATAGATGAAGAGAGTCAATAGAGCTTAAATGATAATAACAATGAAACTTATAGCTATATTTTAATTCCCAACTTAGATTCTAAAATGTAAACAAACCTGAAATAATGACAAAATTAGTATAATTCGCAAAACTTACGTATCAAATTACCTTTAAGTGTCCCGTCCCTTGATGTATCAAGAATTTTGTAGCTCCCACGAAGTCTGCGCTATGGTCAGCGGTTGGATCCCCGGATGCCCTGTGAAGTAGCCTGGAGCCTGGGAATAGAAACGGGTATCGACTGATATTTCACTTTTAACAATTAACAGTCATTTCTGGTCTCGACGGAAATAAACGCATCTTATTTCGGGTCTCGACTGAAGATAAGATATTTACTAACAATCACTTCTGGTCTCGATGGAAATAAACGCATCTTATTTCGGGTCTCGACTGAAGATAAGATAACATTTTATGCCGCGTCTCGACTGACTTAAAGAATATTATCTCGGTCTCGACTGAGATAATTTTTTACTAACAATCATTTCTGGTCTCGACGGAAATAAACGCATCTTATTTCGGGTCTCGACTGAAGGTAAGATAACACTGTAAGCCGGGTCTTAACTTACTTAAAGAATATTATCTCGGGTCTCGACTGAGATAATCTTTTACTAACAATCACTTCTGGTCTCGACGGAAATAAACGAATCTTATTTCGGGTCTCGACTGAGATAGTATCTTACTAACATTAACACTTTATTTCTGGTCTCGACGGGAATAAAGAATTGTTCTAAACAGTGGTTAGAACAAAGGTTCTTAACATTAGCTTAAAGCCAACCGTCAAACGTCAAGTTGTAGATCGGTGAGTACCAGTCACTTGTAACAAATTAATATTTATTCATATATCTATTTTATTATATTTTACTCATATATATATTTACATGTTCTACTTTTCTTGTACATATTTATTAAATATCATATCTTATCTCCATTATATATTAATTTTACATATATATATATATATATATATATATATATATATATATATATTTATATGTATTACGCTCTTGACGATTTTATATTGCAACTATTCTGACAATACGTGTTTTCAGTGTGATACAAAATTCTCTGACCTAAAACTTATATATTGAGTTTTATCCCAATACAACTTTTCTTGATAATCGTATATTCTAAGTCTGTGGTAATGAGTGTCTTCTAGTGTGTGCGGATCTCTGACCTAATATCTCATTACATAATCTGATCTTAATATAATTAGTGGGCAATCTTAAGAAATAAGAGTGAAAATCTTTGGAAAGTCAAAACGTAGTGAACAGTGTTTGTTTTGATAAGAGATTCGACCACTGACCTTGATCCAAGTTTACCAGTGCATCCATTTCAGTTTCACTAAGTTCAAATTTGCGTGTACGTTCAACTAACGGACAGTATAGAAATGCAACGTTAAAATTATAGTTATAGTATACTAGTATTCTTACAATATTCGCCTGTACTTTTAATTTCGAGAGGGAGGCTTGGTAGGCAACAATATTTAAAGGCTTTAGCAAAGCAATGTAGCGAGAGAAATTTTGATCGGCTATACAGCAGAAAGTAGGTCAGCAACAAAGTAGAACCTGATCTTGACATGAGTTCCAGGTGATCAGCTGGCGATTCAGTGGGCCAAAGCTGGGTTCCAATCGAAGCGGGTTATAGTAGGGGTACTGCAAATGTTCTCGAGCTTTCCCCACACAGAGGTGTTGATCGTAGTTCTCTTTTTAGGTACTGAATGAAGCTTGGCTGCTCTTAAATGAATCTGTCGAGTGGAACGTATTTGGTTTACTATCTGACGTGCGCGTAGTAATTTTGCTTTCAGTTTATCGTTCGAAATTAGCCGTATAATACGCAGAGTGACTGCTTTTTGGAAGTTCCACAGATATTGTTAGTTATAATCGCGCTGTTCTATAAAACGATTCCGCGGGTGCGTGCTTTCTAAGCCAATCAGTGCGCCTGATAGTATATCTGCGCTCCAGGACGATGTCCAGCGCAAGTAATTTGTGAATGATGGTGTTGTGATAGGGTTTTGGTAGTGTTGCGATAGTGCTCCCCAGAGATACGGGAGCTTCGTGGGAGATCAGAGGGACACCAAATATAAAAAAAGGCAATTGGATAGCCTGCTGGTTTGTTCTCCAAGCAAACTCCACAATTATCGGAGTCGCTGCAGGTAATTAGCAAAAAGAAATTGTTTGTTAGTCGCTGAACTGAAAATGGCGGTCTTTTGGTAAGTAACAATCTTCTATTATTCACATAAGTGTTAGTGGGAGCTTTGAAGGGGCCAAGCTTGAGTGCGCGAAAGCTTTGGGATATCCACTTTGGTGCCCTTTTATTTATTTATTTATCTTTATTTTTGCTAGACCAAATAATAAATAGACAAAAGAATTTTATATTTGTAAAAATTTATATTTATTTGTCAGATGTCTTACTATTGTTTCTTGCTTCTTGTGCTGCTGTGATTTTGAACTGAATGTTATACGTCTAAATCTATGTGTAATGAACACAGCTGACTTACAGGCCAATTAGGTTATTCCGCCGACAATGATCCAAATTTAACAGGATATTTTCAATTTTTCCTGGCTCGTCAAAGCCTGCGTCCGGGATGGCTTGATATGCGCAGTGAGCTCTCGGAATCCCTATACCTTTGTTATATATTCGGGCGTACTCACTGTGATCACTCTTAATCCCTTTTTCGTATTCCTTGTTCTGGGTTACTTTTAGATTTACAACACCAAACTGTTTTACTTTTGCTATATTTGTTTTTCTTTTTTGCACTTATTGAACTAAAAATTTACAATAACAACTATTCTCCATTCTTTTCTTTTCCAAACCAACCGCAGCCGTTTACCGTATATAATCTTCTTTCAACCCGAAGCAATCAAACTTTCCTTTTTCTTTTATCGCCAATTTTTTCCGTAAACTGGAACTATTTTAAACTTAGAACTTTTCACCTTTCGTTTTTTAACAGACATTCGCGACCAAGTTTAAAAAGCAACGCTCAAAAACCGACTGTGTCGAGACTTAGATTTTTCAATCGTAAGTCTCTTCGTTCAGGATAGGAAAATGCTTAATTAGCATTCCTATCCTGAGAAAATTATTTTATGTTGGGCATGTTTAAACATGCCCAGAATTATCGCGACGAACGATGGTTGAAATTGAAATTTGATATTTTCATAAATATCAACCATCGTCTTGCTACCGTGCATACATTGTTGCGATCACAATGTATGCAGCTCGCGACAATTTGCTGATAAGAGGTTTTTTTCGGTGAAGACTTGATCGTTTCAGTCTTCACCGACGTAAAATTTTCATGCGCCCGATATGTATGTATGTATATATGTGCATACATATCGTATATACGACAAATCTTACTGAAGGTAAAATTTGTCGTGGGGCCTTTTTTTTTATCGAAACGACTTGGGTTGAAATTTAAAACTTTTATTTTTCCCAAGTCGTTTTGTGGGAAAAATATGTTGAAGGAATGTTGCGCGTAGTTGAAGAAATTGCTGATGCAACTTTCTTCGTATGCGCAAGAGATAAGCCAACCGTGTTTTTAGGCATGATTGGCTTATGAAAATTGTGATTTGTTTCTTGATGCCTTATGTATACATTTTGTATATGTAACATCTTGTACTGTCGGGGATAATCAAGATTCAAACTACTCGCCGCAACCTGGTGTAATTTGAGCTCAACGTGGGGACTATTTTCTCACCAAAATAATAATACAGGCACTTGGTTATTAGCTTTTAATGAAACAAAATTTAAACTTTGCATTCACTTTAATCAATTCCTTTGTTATGCGTTACTGTCTACTCTATTCGCAGGTCAACTTATGAAGAGAGAGCTACCGGCTCTGAAAGGCCCTTTTTATATGACCGTTCTATTGTAGATGCCGGAAATTAGGTTAGCTATTGGGTTCGGTCGTTATTGTCTGTACAGGGCTCAATTTAACTTACTCCGAATTTGATCTATTCTACCAGACTTGCGTTTCTTTTCTACAATTTCTTTGTCTTTCCTTCTTTTTAGTTAACAATATTTTGAATTATAAATAAATAACAACTACGAGATTAATTAGAAACTAGTAAATTTTACAACAGTTAGCATTTAAATTTTAAATTAAGGCTCGTTGTTAATTTAGTCTATCTTTAAATTTTAGAAATGTTGCGATGATAGCCGGGACAGCTTCCAGCCGACTTTTGGTTTGGTACTGATGGTGGATACATCCTGTGAATTGAAATTCTCCGGACCTCAACGGCCCAAAAAGTAAGTTCTCCGCATTAATAGTGCGATGCTGTATTACTATAGATTTCAACACTAACAAACGCTTTTCAACTTTTTTAGCGACTTCGTAACACTGCCCCCATCTGAATAAAAGAGCTGCCCTTAGCTCGGTATGTTTTGTCGAGTTGTTTTGTGAGATGGGAAATTTCTAATTGGCAGTGCATCTTGTTTTTGACCCTATGCACGGACTTGGGACTGGATTTTCGATGTCATCTCTGTCAGCGGTCCGGACAGAAGTCGTCTAGTTTACAGCAGTGAAAACAAAAAGAAGAAAGAATTTGGTTAGTAACGATTTTTAGCAATAAGGATATTCATGTAGGTATAGTTACGCCAGTTAACCCATTACTCCTAGTATAGTTTTATGATCATCTTAAGTTTTATTATATTGCTGTATTTAATCTAGAAAGTGTTGTTGTAGGATTAAGTCATCTTAGGTTAAGCCTCGTCTTGTTCTCTTACTTTAGATTTCCTAAGAGAGAAAATAAATAAAATCTGTTTGGTAAGATATAAATAAATAATAGTAATTATATATAAATATACAAAAAAAAATAGACGTAATTAGTTATAAACTTAGCAAAAATACTTAGTGTTTAGTATTATTTACACCATCTCATCCAAGTTATTAGCTATGAATGCATATAGTAAATTACTTACTCTCTAAAATTGTAAATGCTAGAAACTTTTTTTTATAAGCAAGTCTTATTATTCTAATTATGTACATACTTCAACATATTCCTACTATAAACTTAAGTTAAATTAGAAATCATTTCCCGTAGGTACTAAAATTTTGCATAAAAAATTTTTTTTTGTTATAAAAGAAAGTTTTCTCCTCAGAAGAATAAAACTTTCTTTTCCCCGTGGTGGAGGGATGTTGTGACTCAGGTGCCCAATGCCCCGAATCACAACTATAAGGGCAATACATCAGTATATTTTCCTATACAATATATTGATGTACCACATAAAACACCCTGAAAATAAAAAACTATTTCATTTTAAAATTTCAATATAAATTCAAAATGCATTTAAAAATGCATTCCCGCATTATAACATAATGCAATTTAACATAAATTGCATTTTGTTATCAGACACACATTCCACTCACACGATATGCACACTTACCTACATACAGTGTCTTCTTACTTTTTTTTCCGCATGTACACTCTACATACGTACAGTACCTATTTTTTTCAATCTAATGGTATGTACATACATACTTACAATTATCACAATTATTCGCGCCCTGTTAAAATTAATATTTCAAGACGGGCGCACAAGTGTATATCAGATTCCAGTTTTGCATTGATGCATATAGCTTGCATCAAAACTTTTTTACATTTTCTCACGTACGTTTTTTCAACGTCGTGAGAAAACAATAAAAAGAAAAAAGAGCTTTTGAAGCGATCGTGGGTACCTGGATGCAAGATCACCAAACCTCGAGGAGTTTTTCTTTCAACCACCGGGCGAGTAAGTTTAGGAAGCGGGTGATGTTAAGAAATAAATCGAAATAAAATATAATTATGAAGTATCCAAAAATCAATTGAAATAAAATATAATACTTAGGTATCGAAAAATCAATCGAAACAAAATATAATTGTGAAGTATCAAAAAATCAATCGAAATAAAATATAATTGTGAGGTATCAAAAAAAAAATCAATAGAAACAAAATATAATTGTGAACTATCAAAACATCAATCGAAACAAAATATAATTGTATAGTATCAAAAAATCAATCGAAATATAAATTTAATTGTGAAATATCACCGATTGTATCGAAATAGAATTTAATCGTGAAGTATCAACGAATCAATCGAAATAGAATTTAATGAATTTAATTGTGAAGTATCAAGAAATCAAGCAATATATATATATATATATAAAGCAATATAAAATATAACTGTAAATTATCAGCAACCGATCTGATAAATTTTAAGTGGATTAAATTAGAAAATATCAAATACGGCTAATAAAAACTAAAAGGCATTAATGTGCTGAGTTTTCTTTATAATTATACCCGCACGCGCTCTCTCCATTGGAGCACGGAGTGTGTGAAAAATATAACAACAGCGGTAACCGAACCTCAAATTAAATCAGTGCCCAAAATTTTATAATAAAAACCAGCCACAAAAACACAACAATTTTGGTGGCAGCGGAACCTACGTAAATCAGTGCCGAAAATAATAAAAAAAAAATCAATAAAATCTGCCACAAACAACATTTTGGTGGCACCGGTAACCGTTAAAAATTTAAAATCAGTGCTTTTCTAAAAAAAGGGAGGAAATAATAATACAATTTTTCTAAAAAAAAAATAATAAAAACAGTGACAATAAAAATAAAAACAAAATAACCAAAATAACAAGTAATAAAATTAAAAAAAAAAAAAAAAATTTAGCCCGGGAACCCAGGAGGTACTTAGAGGAAATTAAGTTTACAGTGCCATAGTGCTCCACCGTGGGACCCAAGGGGGCTTCATCCCTGCCTCACTAAGACGTCCCCAGACGGAAGGAAGTCCCCTCTCACTCAGACAGAAAATCGTCGTAACCTTATCGTCGTCATACTCATCCAACACCTACACACAACATACAACAACAACATCTTATACTCAACTCTAAATCTCATAGAAACCGTCGCCCCGGACGCGCGACGTATTGACGTCAACTGCAACAAAACAAAGATACTAACAGCTATACCAATACCTCTGGATGAAATAAGAGGTAGCAAAAAAAATATATATATATTTATAATCAAGTAATTTTATATATAAAGACACATTATTTTTATAATCGATTAATTTTGTGTTTGAAATCAAAATATTTTTATGCTAGATTCTTTTTATATGCAGAAACAAATTATTTTCACTGTCAATTCATTTATACAAACATAACGACACAGTGCAATCAGCGTACTTTTTTTTGTAAGTGAAGTTTTCTTTACTCTATGAGATCCTACAAAATCCTAGCTTAATACCTTTTTTTAAAATATATATAATTCCAACTTATCCTACTATCACCTCTCACTCTTCCGCGAAGCGACTTCTGCGGTAAGACCTCGTGAGCTTGCTGGTCAGAGGACTTCGAAAATCAACAATTATTATTTATTATTTCATTTTGTTACGGAAAGTACACAAGATTATTAGTCTTTTAAAGTACATTATATATTGGAAAATAAAAAGAGAAAAGCGTGAGTTCAAAAATAAAAAATAAAAATAAAAAACAAAAGCAAAAATAAAAGAAAAAACAGAGTTCAATCGGTATAACAATGATAGTACTAATAAAAATTCCAAAACAAAAGAAAAGGAAAGAAAAAACTTATAAAATAAAATATCTAATATTATCTACTAATCATAAGAAGCAATTCCACCACCACTAATGTATATGGGAGTAAAGCAGCGTTCTGAACTCTCGAACTGTACCCGCGCTCCTAACTCTGTTTGGCAAATTATTCCAACTACGAGCAATATAAACAAAGTAAGAGCCTTCCAATACTCGCCTATTAAATCGCTGGATTAAAACGTTACAGTGCCGCGACGATTGAAGGAAAGAAATGTAGTCAGCCAGATAATCCGGGACACACGTGCGCACTAACTTATAAAAAAAAACCAGTGCCTTGCGCCTGAGATACGACTCCAAAGAACAGCCGAGAAGATCTTTACTAAACGGGGAGATGTGATCAAATCTGCGAAGACCGAAAACAAATCTAATGCAGTCGTTAAAGGCGACATTAATTCTGCGACGGCAACATGAATCGAGTAGTGGATAGAAAAGACTTCCATTAGAAAAATGGGGTATGATCAGGGCTTTGACGAGTTTCAGTTTGATGCTGCAGCTTAAAATCTGGGTAGAAAGCCATAACCGTCGCAATCCACCATACGAGATTGCATGACTAGATCATTGAATAACGATCTCAACAATATCCTCGCTTGGGGCAAAGCCAATCGCGTCGAATTCAATGCATCAAAGACCCAAAGCTGTCTTATCTCATTAAAACAAGATCGTAACTTAATCACACCCGTTTCTTTTGATGGAGCATTAATTTCTGATTCACCGTCACTAAGCATTCTAGGCATTAATATTTCCAGTAAATTAAACTGGACAGATCACACTTCTCTGTTGCCAAAGAAGCATCGAAATGTCTTGGATTTCTGAAAAGGTGTAAGAAATATTTCAGCCCGTCAAATCTAGCGCTCCTCTACAAGTCCTACATTCGACCTAGAATGGAATACAACTCCCATATATGGGCCGGGGCTGGTCGCACAGCCTTAGCTTCATTGGATATTGTCCAAAAGAGAGCCTTCAAGCTCATTGGCGATTTGGCAATAACTTGTCATATCGACTCACTCGAGCACCGCCGCAATTTTGGATGCCTTTCGCTCCTTTATCGCTATATGCATGGTCAATGTTCTGATGAAATATCTAGTCTGATCCCTTGTAGAATAGTTCCTGCACGCAATACTCGCGCTGCATCCCGCGCTCATCCCTTTACCCTTCAAATTACCTTCGGCCGTACACTTAAATTCCGTGATGCTTTCTTATCCCGAACTGTGCGAATGTGGAACAGTCTACCATCTTCTGTCTTTCCTCCGGCATACAACCTGCGAAAGTTTAAGGGCGACATACATCGGCACCTCCGCCACTCTCCTCATATCCCGTAATCCTTTCGCTATCTCCATCCTGCCATGCTGTGCTTTGCATAATAGGGTATCCCCTGAGCTTCGCTTAATTATATAAAAAAAAAAAAAAATAAAAAAAAATTTTTTCCAATGAGGAAAGATATGTGATCACAACAGCTCAGTCTTGAATTGATATTTATCCCCAAATTTGTAGCCTGCTCAACATAGGGTAACACACGGCCGTCAAGAAAGACTGGAGGAATATATGCTTCTAAGGAGTCATGGCGTATCACAAGGCATTGAGACTTGCCTGGCTTAATCAGAAGGTCGGTATTTACTGCCCAGCCATAAACTCTTTCTAAGTCCTGATTTAGACATGCAATACAGTCTTCTATGAGACCAATTGGTCTGCTAGTGTACAATTGAACATCGTCGGCATATAGGTGAACGTTAGTATCACGTACGGCATCTGTCAGATCATTAATAAATAAGCTAAATAATAGTGGACCCATAACAGAACCCTGAGGTACACCGGAAGACAAAGGAAGCAATTCAGAGAACATTTCATTAATGCGAACCGGCTGAGATCGTCCAGAGAGGAAGCTAGAGACTAAATTAATAGCCCGAAGGAGAAAAACCGAAATTCGAAGAAAATTTATTAATTAGCTTAAAATGATTAACACAATCGAAAGCTTTGGCAAAATCTAGCATTACAAAAACACTCATTTCACATCTATCCAGGCTGCATCTCAGGTCTGTGGTGACCTTTAGCAGAGCAGGTTCACAGCTATGGTTCGAGCGGAAACCAGACTGCCAACGGGAAAGCATATTATTATTTCCGATATGTGCCAGCATCTGGCTGCACATAAGTTTTTCTAGGACTTTAGACAGGAAACACACAAGGCTTATGGGTCGAAAAAAAAGAGGGGCAAGATATTGCAGTCTTTTTCGGGCTTGCAATCACTGACCCTTTTTCCACCTTGACCGGAAGACAGATGTAGTCAGAGTAGTATTCAGTATATGCAAGATATATGGTCCAATGTAGGGGTAAATAATTTGTATAAACTTTGGGGAAAGGCAATCAGGGCCAACTGCATCTGATTTAGTGGTAAAAAGCGCTTCATGAAGTTCATCAATGTAAACACATCTAAAATTAAATAAAGACACATGATTCTGCTGAGGAGGAGTCATGACATTGACATCCATATCAGAGATATTAAGTTGTTATGGGTGGATACAAAGTGTTGATTAAGTTCATTGACATTGAACTCCTGATGTTTAATGTTATCCTTTCCACAGACCCCAGTCACTCTGAGATTCTTCCGTAAAATTTTAGGAGTGAGCATAGGATCAAATTTCGAGCAAAGGTGATTATATTTTGCGGAGCGAATTGCAGAAGTGGCCTTATTACGCGCATTTTTGTATAAGGCATGCGCACCACTGGTCCTGAGCCATTTAAATGGATGGTACAAATGTTCACGTTTCGCAATAAGGGAAGCGATAGCTGGAGTATACAATGGACATGGCTTTCTATTAGTCCTCCTAGTTACTAGAGGTACATGCTTGTCGAAAAGGAAATTAGTGAGATTTTCAAAGACTTCGACTTGCTCATCAACACTATTGCAGTAGAAAATCTCATTCCAAGACAAGAAGATACATTCTTGAATCAGCGCTTCAGTGCTTAGATTTTTGAAATCACGATAGGAGAAATAATCCATGTAATTTCCTGACACTACTGGAAAATTATATGTCAGGAATAGCATATCATGATCTAAGAAACTAGGAGCGCTAATTTGATTTTGGAATAGTATGCATTCCATATCAGTTACTACGAATTGATTAAGGAGAGATGGATTGGCAGTATTGTAATAGGTCGGTAAGCTGTTAACTGTGCTGAGGTATACAGACTGCATACAGATCACACAATCACTCCCCTGTGATAGAACTTAGAAAACCTATCGTTCAGCGGAGAGATTTTGATTGGAGGGAGGAATCCTGAAAAAAGAAATTTTTTTTCTCAGCATTCCCCTCCCAGAATTTCCTATTCTAATATAAAATTCTTTTTTTTAGTGTGCTAGCAAATCAATCCCAATTTATTATTTTTTCCTCCTCTTAATTAACAGAAATATTTACTTGCAACCAACATAACTCTTTATATTGACGTTGGGAGTCCTAATAAATTAATTTTTAAAATCAAAACTATAAATCAGCCTGCTGCCTGGCAGATGCGATACGTATAGATCACTACAATAATTAATAATCAAGTGATCTTAGTTTACTGTCGTTTCTCCTTCACCTCAATTTTTTAAACCCTACAAAACTTTTAACATTTAATTCAAAAAACATTTTTTTTATTAACCTAATTCTTATTTCCCTATTGATTTATCATTTTGTTGCAGCTATTGTCGTTTTATACATTTACCCCTATTACAAAAAACAACGCACCTAAACATATACATACCTAACTTCTCTCAATCTTAATAAAGCTTTTTTGCTCTTCGTTGTATACCTAAAATGGGTTAAAAACGATAAATATAATTAATAATTATCATTATCAGGATAGGAATGCTAATTAAGCACTTTCCTATCCTGAACCACTAGACTTGCGATTAAAAAAAATCCAAGTCGAACACAGTCGGTTTTTTAGAGTTGAGTAGACAAGTCGTGATCTCCGCGGAAAATTAAAGCAGTAAATGTTAGAGAAAGGTTGATTAGAAGACAAAAGTAGAACTTCGGTGTGATTGGTAAAACGAAAAAAAGGAAATGTTGTAAAAATAGTATTGACTACTTGCGAAAGAAAAAGTGTTGATAATTTTAAGCAAAGTTTATAAATTTAAAAAAAAGAAAATAAAGAGTGAATACAACACGAAGTGCAAATCTTGTGATTTATCCCCCGGAATATTATACCTATCCAAGTTGTTGTGAGTACCCTATTTGATAAGGTGTATATAGATAAATACATAACAAAATTGGCGCAGCCGGTTGGATTGAGGAAGCTTGATCTAGTCAAAAGGATCGTAAAAGCTTGAAAAGCCTTAATCCTTCGAACGTAAGGGGTCTCATTGACTAAGCCACTCAGGTCAAGTCACCCCCAACACTCGGGTAGGTACCATCTCTAGGTGCATCTGCTCCAGGCGGGCAAGCGTTCACCCTAATTAGTGAACAGGCACCACCGAGGGATACCAGTGAACAGTCCACAGAAGGAAGAGGAGAAATATTTCAAACTCCCCCAGAAGGACGAATACAGATCAGCCAGGACACAGCTCGATAAGCAGGCTGAAGTTTCAGCCAAGCAGACGACCAAACGCTAGCAGTCAACGATCCGGAGTTGGAGAGGAAATCGAAGACGGCTCATAAGCCCCCTTTTCAACTAGATCCAGGGGAAGTTAAGACGGCCCAAGGCCCCCCCAGCTGCAAAACAAACCGAAATCAACCGACCAGGATTCAGAGGGAACTCGAAGGCGGTTAAAGAAACCCCGCTCTCAATCACAGCAAAGGGACTTAAGCAGGCAAGGAGCCCCCTTTCCCCAGATAGCGCATCATATGCCAGCCGACAATCCTGCTCTACCTCAGCAGGAAACAGACGCATCAGCGAGGGAAAACTCTCCATTTTTAGCCGACGCGGGACCAACCCCAGGTGCAAAACACAGTACCCCGGTGAAGGTACATCATCTGCTGCAGGAGATAAATCTCCACAGTTATCGCCAACAGGACCTCGACTCAGAAGCGGGACCGTTCTGCCAGGTCTCAATAGACAAATAAGTCTTGATAAATTTTTAACAAAATTGTACGAGAGAGCGCGAGATTCAGGTACGCTAGCCATTACTCAGTGTGATTCACTCAGCAAAAAACTGAGTCATACCCGCGAAGATAGACTCGCACAAATACAGACACTGAAGGAAAACACAGTTCGGTTCCGTGAGGAACTAAGTAGGCTCGCTGAATCCACGCGGTCCCTCCCAGTAGATAAGGAGAGTACTGAAACTCCAAGTGTAGGTTTAGAGAAGAATAAGAGTGTTAGGTTAAGTGAAAATGCTAATAGTGATAGTGAGAGTGACGGTGAAGCAGCTGAACCAACTCCCGAAGACCTGCTAATAGATTGGCTCGAAGAATCCTTAACGGAAATAAGCCCAGAAACAAGCCCAGTTAGTCCACCCAAATTTAAATTTCCAGTCAATAGACTAAACACAATGGTGGACTACGCTAAGGTAGCTAAGCTCACAGCTCAACTCGTCCCCTTATTTTCGGGTGAAAGTACCCCACAATTGGGACGAGAGCTACAAACCTTCATTGGCTGCTGCAAACAAACTATGCAGTGCCTAAATAATGAAGAAAAAGTGGCTTTCATTCAGGTCCTTCCCACAAGACTCAGAGGTGACGCATACCAATTATTCGCTTCAGACGTCCCTGCTTCATTTAGTGAAGTAGAGGAACGTCTAAATAGAACAAACCTTCCCCGTGAGACATACCAAGAGTTAGTGAATAAGTTAATCACTACTAGGCAAAACCCGTTAGAATCTCTCACTGTGTTCATTACAAGATTGAAACAGTTGTTGACGATTTGCAACGAGGCAGTGACACAAAAGTATGGAGCTGAGGCAGTCCCGGCTGTGAAAACACAGCTAATGGACTTCGCCAAAAATGCTCTTAAAAGTGGAGTAACTAATCCACATTTGTGTCAATATTTACTCCCACAGTGAGAAGGTGATTTAGAAGCATTAATTCAAAAAGCCCGAAGTCAGGGAAACAACATGCAGTCGACCCAAAACTCCCCGGCTCGACTTTAAACCCACAACGCAAATCAAAAGGGTCACCTCAAGCGCCCGAATCCGGTGTCCCTACAGTGAAACTTCCACTGGACATAAGCCTTAACGGTCATACAAAACTAGTAGTGGACACTGGCGCTGATTAATTCCAATGAGGCATGCACTTTACAGACCCCTTTTGGAACCGGAAAGACATTGGGAAATGGCAAGGGCAACCTCAGTTTTTGAAATAAAATTTCCTGCAAGTTTCAGGTGGTAGAAAACCTGCCAGGTCTTTCCGATGACAGCCTATTAGGAAACGATTTCCTATCAAACAATTGTAATGTTGAAGGCCCAAATAAAACACTCAAGTTTCCTTGTACGGAAACAAATCCCGAAGAGTTTACTGTGCCCTTGTCATGCAAAACGGACAAGCTGTATTCCAGAAAAGCAGTCGAAGTAAGGTCACTTGCAGAAAAGATGGAACCTAAACAGGTTAAGCTATCTACATGCAGTGTCTTCAAGGCATCTCAAAAGAGTAATGCTGGCTGCCAGGTTCAACAAAAGCCGACGGAATGCGAAAAGAGCTGTCTGGGTGATCAAGAAACCTGCGAAATGAGGCAGCATCTGGTTACTTTAGAGGAACCAATATGCATACCTGCTAGGTCACAAATTATCACCACAATCCCGTTGCGAGTGAAGGAAGAAATGCTCTGTCTATCGAAAGAGATAGGCGATGGAGTCTTCCTGGCCAACAGTTTACTCCCTACTAGCACTGTTTCTAGTGGCCATACTCAACATTAACAATTTCCAAGTAGTCATCAACAGTTTATTGTTACAACTGCTCCCTATACATGACTACGCCGTCATCCCAATAGGAGAAGCCACTGATACACAACACGTTCTCAAGCCGAATAAATCGCAAGCGAGTAACACGAACATCAGTGAGCTTCCCAAGGCGGAACAGAAGTCAAACAAGACTTCCTCCTCAAAAATACCTAGATATAAATTACTAACGAGGCCCAAGAGCCCCATACAAGACGCGTGCGAGCTCAGTAAGACTCGAGTAGATGACTCCACCGTCCAAGAAAATAAGTTACAAAAATTTTACATGGCCCCAGAGCCAAACCAGAGATGCGAGCGAGATCCAGAAGCCGACAAGCAAAATGCAGCTGACTCCTCCATCCAAAATACCTAGATGTAAGATAACCACAAGGTTAAGGAGCCAAACAACAGGTGCGTGTGAGCTCAGTAAGACCTATTCGCAGGCAAAGACGACTCCATCACCCAACAAAGTTAGTGTTAAGGAACAACAGTGGCCCAAAAGCCCCATCAACAGTGCGTGCGAGCTCAGTAAGACCTATTTAAAGGCAAAGTCGGCTCCACCACTTAAAAAAATTAGCATTAAGAATAAAAAGTTGCCCATGAGCCCTATAAAAGACGCGTGCGAGATTCGTAAGACCTGATTGAAGGCATAGTTGGCTCCACCGTCAAATAGTATTAAGAGAACCAATTTTCCATGGCCCATTAGCCAAAATACGAATGCGTGCGAGTACTTGGACCAATGTAAAGTACCCATAAAACACGGTACTCCACCAATAAAAGAGCAGGAAGTACATACCCTGCCAATTAGCAAAGTAAGTAAAAATACGTACAAAAAGGTACAACAACTCAAAACTAACGTAAGCTTTTCGGAAAACACAGCTATCTTACAACACGTAAGATACTTATTTCGGGATCAGGAAGATCCCACGCATACTCCGCGAGTCAACAGGCTAGACCAAGAGCTCAGCCTAGACCCAAATCTAAATGCGGAAGAAAAAGCTTCGATATCCGAACTCTGTTATGAGTACAATGATATCTTTTACCTTAAAGGTGATAAGCATACATATACAAACGCTATCACGCATAATATTCCATTAATACAAGATCAGGCCCCAATAAACCAAAAGGCCTATCGATTACCAGAAACCCAGAGACAAGTAGTCAACGAGCAATTAAGGGAAATGCTAGACAACGGGATAGTCCAAACTAGCAAAAGCCCTTGGAATTCACCCCTATTAGTTGTCCCCAAAAAGGCGGGACCAGATGGTGAAAAAAGGTGGCGCGTCGTTTTCGATTTTCGCAAATTGAACGAAAAGGCAATTGGCGATGCATTTCCGCTACCACGAATCGAGGATATTCTTGACCAACTAGGTTATGCCAGGTACTTTACCACTCTCGATTTGGCTAACGGCTGTCACCAAGTCTTAGTCGACAAAAAATATCGACATAAGTGCGCTTTTAGCACAAATTACGGGCACTATGAATTTAAGCGTATGCCATTCGGACTCAAAGGAGCTCCCGCTACATTCCAACGCCTCATGAACTTCGTTCTGACAGGCCTACAAGGCCTCGAATGTTTCGGTTATCTTGACGACATTGTTATTTATGGAGAAAACCTAAATGAACACAATCATAAACTTCGCAAAGCCTTCAACAAATTGAGAGAAAACAACCTCAAACTGCAGCCAGAGAAGTGCCAGTTCTTGAGACGAGAATTTGTTTACCTAGGGCACAAATGCAATAGCGAAGGTG
This sequence comes from Dioctria linearis, assembly GCA_963930735.1. NCBI lineage: Eukaryota > Metazoa > Arthropoda > Insecta > Diptera > Asilidae > Dioctria > Dioctria linearis. The sequence continues at coordinate 84,129,395 of OZ005740.1, forward strand.
CATTACCAGACCCCAGCAAAACGGCCTGCGTCCAAACATTCCCTGTTCCTAGAACAGTACGGCAAGTTCAGCCCTTTTTAGGACTTGCCAATTACTACAGGAAGTTCATTCCGGACTTCTCAAAAATAGTTCGTCCAATTCCGAATTTACTCCGCAAGGATGTAAAATTCACTTGGACCGAGAAATGCCAAGAAGCATTCCAAAGCATCAAACATGCTCTAATTTCCCCACCACTCTTAATCTATCCAGATTTTTCTAAACCATTCAATCTTACAACGGACGCCAGCAACGAAGCATTAGGCGCCGTGCTTTCCCAAGGAGAATTGGGAAAAGACCAGCCTATCGCCTATGCAAGCCGAACGCTAAACAAAGCCGAGAAAAACTACTCCGCTATTGAAAAGGAGTTATTAGCTATAGTCTGGGTAACTAGAAATTTCCGATGCTACCTCCAAGCCAGAAAATTCACGGTCTACACTGACCACAAGCCTCTCAAAGTTGTCTTTAATGTTAAAGACCCGACTTCCCGTTTGGTGAGATTTCACCGCAAATTGTCAGAATTCGATTACAGCATCGAATATAAACCAGGGAAGTATAATACCAATGCGGATGCATTAAGCCGCATTCCACAAGTATTAAATGAAGACTATACAGGCAACACCTTAATGGTACAAGCCCAAGTGCACCACACTATGGACTCTGAAGAATATAATTTCCCAAATAAAAAGAAAACAAAGAAACCCGCTCATTGCTTCGCCGTGACCAGAGCTCAAAAACAGAAAGCCCAAGAGGCCAATACGAGCTCCAGCGCTGAAACACAGCCCACGGCAGCGTAAAATAAAGAAAGTGAACCCCCAGAGGCAGAAATACAGCCCCCTGCTTCACTTGAACAAGAAATAAGTCCAGTCAAGGCACCTGAAATAATCACGAGCCCCAAGGAAGTTCAAACAATCCCAAAGGATTATCAATCATTATTATCATTATTAAAGAAGGCCTGCAAACTCCTAAGGGTAAAGAAGTTACAGACTTCCGCATACCATCCACAGTCTAATGGAGCACTAGAGCGTGCCCATAGACCATTAATCGAATATCTGCGTACAATCGTAGGTGAAAATCCTAAAACATGGGATCAGATCCTACGCACCGCTGTATTCGTGTACAATAACAGTGTACACGAGGGTACTAAATTAAACCCAATGTATTGCCTTTACGGCTTCACAGCGGATGTCCCATCTAATTTAAAACGGGATCCTGAACCTGTTTACAACCACGAAAGTTATTACCACATGCTCAAATACAGACTCCAAAAATCGTATGCCACGGCTCGTAAAAATCTCTTAGCCAGCAAACAACGCTCAAAGGCATATTACGACAAATCAGTCAGGCCTCTCACTTTCCACCTAGGAGACAAAGTCCTCCTCAAAAGTGAAAGCCGCAAACACAAACTGTCTCCAATCTGGGTTGGCCCATATCTGGTAATTAATGTACCCAGTCCAACAAAAACTACCATAAAAATAGGCAAGCGGCAGGTTGTCGTACACAACAACTGTTTGAAGCCCTATTATGAGTAGTATACTGGTACATATATCTCTAGAAAATAAGTTCCACTGAAACAAAATTCGCCAATTAAACTAGCCACTACCTACTTAAACGTTCCGCACTCGGAATTATTTACTACGACTCAAGAAGTCGACCCTTACCTAAGTTTTATTTAAATCAATAAAAAATACGCTAAATAAACGTACCCATATATACATTCTATGAGTAAATATTTAAAAAAAAATTCTACCAATAAAAATCTTGCTTGCCTTGACTTGCTTCCCTAATTAAAAATTTTGAAAAGGTATAATACTCATCGTCCTAAAAGCTCATTGAGGATATGATGGAGTTTGGAATGCTTTGACTTGCATCCGTCATACCTTGCCTTGAGAGTTTTGTATTCCTCTTCATGATTTACTTATACCCATTGTAGTAAATTAAACAACTTCCCAATTCAATTTTTGAATGAGTACAATGCTCATACTTTGACGAGATTTAGCATGAACTGACTTACAGTCCTACTATCCTGTTCTATCTCATCTTCCTTTTAGGAACTAAGCCCACATTATACAAACTATCAACAATTCAATTAAGCAATACTATATGTAAATGTTATATGCTATGCAGTATGACTAATTGACTAACGAAGCCAATTCTTCATTTTCTACAGAGCATGAAGCACATATTGGTGTTAATATGCTGTTTCCATCTGGCAATGGGACAAATACAAACGGAACCCTACACCATAAGTCCCCTGAACAATACAGGAATACTGTATGAGGACCTAGGAAAATTACAAGTATACCACAGTGCATGGAACATACTAACTGAGATCAATCTAATGGAACTGGACAACCAAACGCTTATGGCAGAAAAGGCGGAACACTTAGTTCACCGACTATGTTCAAATCGCTCTCAAACGGATGAGCTATGCCTGGTTCAACAAAAACCCGTTCATTCTCTCTTGGAAAATGTCAAGAGAAGAACAAGTGTAATTCGAGAAGTGGTCTCAAAATCAAGATCAACAAGATCTATCTTCGATGGAATAGGGAATGCAATGCACTACCTATTCGGGACCATGGACAGCAGTAATGAACAAGAAGTCTACAGTCGACTCGAGGAGCTCGAAACAAATACAAAAGCACTAGCCGACCTGGAAAGACAGCAGATCAGTGTAGTCAAAACTACACTACAGCAAATTCAAAAGCCATTGACATCTCTGCAGGAAAGACAACGTCAAATAAATCTCCAGGTAAATAGAATGTAAAACATCACTGATGATTTACTAATGAGACAACTAAGGCAGGAAATAATTTCAAGCCTGACCTTACAAATTGTCGAGATTGAGTACAGGCAGCAAGCCTTACTCGACATAATAATCTCCAGTAAAAATCACCAGTTGCATCCGCTAGTGGTGTCTCCCAAAAGTCTATTAGAGATATACCACAAGTCCCACGCTACTTGTCCAGATGCACAAAATTGTCTCTCCCTGCTATATCAGACAGCGGAAACAAAGGCTCGTCTAGTCCAAAACAAATTAGTCATTCGAATACAACTTCCGATTTTCAATCTACCACAAATGAAGTTGTATAGAGTACATAGTTTTCCAATACACGTAAATAAAAAACAATCATTGGTACCCGATATACAGTACTCGCAGGTAACGCACCAGGTACAGACACAGGACATATGATTATTAAAAACACAAGATCTTAAAAGCTTTAAAAAGATCACTCAATATTCCAAAGAGGACACTTACGGCACCAAACTAAGCATTCCTGTAACAAAGGCAACAATGTCTAAAGAATGCATAGTGAAGCTGCTCTTTAATCCACTAAAGGAAGAGCCACAGTGCCAATTCAGAGCACAAATACCTCCCAGAGACCTACTTATTAAAGTAAGTAAACCAAATTTGTGGATATGCTCGCTGATAGAACCCACAATTGTACACCTTCTGTCTACCCAACAATTCCTAACTTCAAAAATAGAAGGCTAAGGAATAATTACTATCAACCATCCCTGTCAATTACAAGTAGGATCCCAAGTCCTACACTATGAGGCAGAAAATATTCAATCATTGAGTCTCACACAACCCAATTACTTCCCAGATATAACCCCATTAAAACAAATAGTGGAAAAATATCTCAATGAAACCTCCAAAGAAATACAGTCCGAGAGCATTAGTACAAAGCTATGCTCAGGAGATGACACTAATAGCATCATCCTAGAAGGTACCCAGTCATTAAAAGAACTGGACGAAAAATTAGAAAAAATAGTTCCTCATATCAGTCACCACCCTACACATGTCCTAGCTGCAACATCAGTATCCTTAACTGCTGTTGTCATCACAGGTATGGTACTGTACCTGGTCGCCAAATGGCTAGTCCCATTCAGTAAAAACTATCGTCCACACAAATCTGAGAAAACCCCTGAGGCGGAGGAACAAATCGAACAACTCGAAATAATAGAACCTACCCCTCTCAAAAGGACCCGCACCTTGGTACCTACAAGGTTAGTGCAAGTGGTATAGTGTCTCCACTTCAAACGGGCAGAAGCACTATCACTAATAGTAGAGCATATAAAAAAAAATGTAAGTGGTTGTTACAAACCCCAAAAAACCAGTTAGTACTAAGAAATTAATAATAAAAACAAAAGTGGAGAGGACATACATAAATAATTACTAAAGCCTAGATTTAAGAGAAAATAGTGTAATAAAAACATATATACATGTAGGTATATACACAAACCAAAAAGCAAAGTAAAAGATATCCTCCCCCGTTAGTGTTAAATAATGATTCGAAAGTATAAAAATAAATAAGAATAACACATAGAATTAAAAAACAAAACAAAAAATAATAATAAATATTATAACAAAACTAACCTAGTATAAAAATTATATAACCACTAACATTAGAAGTAGAAACAAATAAATAAATAGTTACTGAAGAAAGATAAAATATCGAAATACATGTATACAAATAACTATAAAAAGAAAAGAGAAGGTAAAGGAAAGAACCTTGTACAGGAAAACAATAATAATTGACAAAACACAAAAAAAATAGAAATTAGCAACAAAAGAAAATTAAATAGAGATAAGAATAGGAATAGATAATTAGAAGCAATTCAAGGAAATAACAAAAGAAAATTTTAAATAGAAACTAAGACAATATGTAAACCCTAAAACCTGTGCCAAACCGACCGATAGCCGAACCACCGATATAGCCCCAACAACAACTTCCCCTGGGAATTATTCCTCTTCAAAGAATAATCCTCTTTTTCGCAGGGGGAAGGATTGTTGTATACCTAAAATGGGTTAAAAATGATAATTATAATTAATAATTATCATTTTTAAAAAATTGGAGAATATTCATAAATATCTCATAAATAGAAATAAGCTAATCATGCTCAAAACATGGTTAGCTTATCTCTCTACAAGGCGAAGAAATTGCCATCAGCAATTTCTTCAAATTCCTTTGCAACAAATAAAAATATTTTCCCACAAAACGACTTGGGAAAAATAAAAGTTTTAAATTTCAACCCAAGTCGTTTCGATAGAAAAATAGCCCCACGATAAATCTTACCTTTAGTAAGATTTGTCGTATATACGATATGTATGTACATACATACATACATACATACATATCGGGCGCATAAAATTTTACGTCGGCGAAGACTGAAACGATCACGTCTTCACCGAAAAAAGCTCTTATCAACAAATTGTCGCGAGTTGCAAACATTATGTTCGCAACAATGTATGCACGACAGCAAGACGATGTTTGGATTTATGAAAATATCAAATTTCAATTTCAACCATCGTCCGTCGCGATAATTCTGGGCATGTTTAAACATGCCCAGCGGTAAATAATTTTCTCAGGATAGGAATGCTAATTAAGCACTTTCCTATCCTGAACCACTAGACTTGCGATTAAAAAAAATCCAAGTCGAACACACTCGATTTTTTAGAGTTGAGTAGACAAGCGGTCGTGATCTCCGCGGAAAATTAAAGCAGTAAAAGTTAGAGAAAGGTTGATTAGAAGACAAAAGTAGAACTTCGGTGTGATTGGCGCGCGGCTTTGAAATTGGTAAAAAGGAAATGTTGTAAAAATAATATTGACTACTTGCGAAAGAAAAAGTGTTGATAATTTTAAGCAAAGTTTTAAAAAAAAAGTAAATAAAGAGTGAATACAACACGAAGTGCAAATCTTGTGATTTATCCCCCGGAATATTATACCTATCCCAGTTGTTGTGAGTACCCTATTTGATAAGGTGTATATAGATAAACACATAACATCTTCAACCCCCATATAACTTTTCCACGTCTTCTATATTTTTCTAAACTTAACCAAATTCACCCCGATCTGAATACTACTCGAATCAAACATGACTGAAGAAAACAAATCTTTCGATGAGCTTTGCTTGTCACAAGTTCAAAAAATGGCAGAAATTAGACAAATTCTGGCCGATTATCACCGAGGGAATAAAAGTAAAAGGACTTCAGATTTTACTTCTATAAAACTCCAAAATTTGGAAGACGTATGGGCTTCATTTCAAAAAACGGAAACCCTGATTCAAGATCATGAAGATTTCACTGAAACTCATGATTATTTTAAGCAGTCATGCTATGACAAAACGGAGGACTGGTACAATCTTACAAAGGAAACTCTCTCTGATAGGTTGAAATCCATATCAGTCCACACAGAGCGCAAAAATAACCCGTTTTACGTCCCACTTCCAAAAACTTCTCAAAAAACAACTCCAGCTGATAACCTGGACAGCACAGACAAAGGGCAATCAAATACAGTACGGTCTCGGCTGCAAGAAGATAGACGAAAAACATTATACCATATTATTCAATCTGTAGATAATAACTCACTTGTAACTGCAACCCAGGCAAACTTAAACCAAAAATTGAACTCATTGCACAAATATTGGGACGCTTTTGAAGAAACACATAACGAAATAATCTTGAATGTTGGCTGAAGCGACAAAGATAACGAATACTTCGTGAATGATGTTTACATAAACATGGAAACATCATTCTCAGACATTGTAATTGCGCTGCAAGAACAGTTGGACTCGAGATTCCAAAACATAACAAAAGTACGCTACAGTCTCAATTAAATAATTCTAAACAGAGAATAGGGGAAAGCGTGAAAGATTTCCTTCAGAGACTTAGCACAACTCTATCCAAACTAAATGAGGCAACGCACTCATATACAATTGATAAAATTCTTTTAAAATCTCTTTTAAAAGATAATGAATGTCAAGCAGCGAGAGCTATAGAGGACGGATTATCCAAATCAGAACTCCAAATTTTAGCCAAAGTGCATTCCGATAAATCCTTTTCTGCATTAAAATCACACTTATTGGAGCATGCATCACTCTTAGAGCTGAAACAACTTGTTTCCAAAGCACAAAACAAGATAAATCAAACTCCATTTGCGCAAGCAGTAAATTCAAGTCTTCGCTGCTTCAAATGCAATAGACTGGGGCATGCTACATCAAGCTGCCCAGTGATACAACGCTCCACCCAAAATTTCAACGCAGTTCCAAAGCTAAACCCGCAATTACAACGCCCGCCAGATTTCAATAAGGTCACATCTCCGTCGCAGGGCCCATTATGTCGATATTGTCATCGAATTGGGCACACCATAGAAGAACGCAGCACAAGAGCTGCGAAAAATAATCGTTCTAACAACAACCCAGGAAACCAAAATAATTTTCGGGAAATAAATACAATTCCACTAGCAAACACGGCTAATAGACAGCCACAAAACAGGAACTGGCAGCAGCCAGTATTCTGATTGAATTGAACTCCACCGAGATAAAAAAATGCAAATATCTCAGGTAGATCACCGTCTCCAAATAGGAAGGACAACAAAAATTCATCGGCATCCAGGCAGGGAAACTGGATGCAGCGGGGGTCTCATTCGGTAACCCCTCAACATGCAAACTACAGCACAAGTCCACAGGAATCCCGGGACAATATCAACGGAAAAGTAGGCAGCAAGAAAATAATTCAAATCCCCGTTCAAATAAATAAAAATTCTTTAACTCTTTCCTTGCCTGTTGACATCTGCTCTGCTCCAAAACTTACATTTTTAATTGATACTGGAGCAGAGATCAGCCTAACAAAACTCCATCCACTGAAACCAGACAGTATCTGCTACAGAGATGCTGTCTGCAATATTAATACATTATTTACTGAGTCCACTTGTACAGAAGGACTCATATTTGCAAAATTAAATTTGAAATCTACCAAATTTAACCATCCTAGAGCACCCATTTCAAATTATGGGAAATAACTCCATCCTCTCATACTATGGCCTACTTGGTCATGACTTTTTTATCTCGATATAATGCTAGTATCAATTACAAAAATAAATATATTTCTTTAGAAATAAACGATTCAAATGAATCTTATCCTTATGAAGAATATTACACTAACTACACATACGTTTATTTGAAAAGTGAAGACCCAGAAAAGAGGTCTCAAACAAAGAGTCTGTTAAATATAAGGATAACAGTCTCCAATAAAGATATTAATACAAATTTATCTCCATCAATTGCTTCGAAAAGCACTGCAAATCGATCGCCAGCGAATGCTTCACAAAAAATGAAACATAAAGGTAAAAGTCTATCTCCATCTATAGCCACACAAGAGGATGAATTAAATAAAATTCTATCACCATTCAAGGCTTTACAGGATATGAAGCAAAAACATAAAAGTATATCTCCATCATCAATACATTCACAAAAAGTGAATTCCAAAATAAAATCAAAGAAGTCAAAGAATTTCTATAAAGTTTTATCTCCTTCAAGTTCTATCGATTCGGAATCATCGAATAACTCCTTCCAAATTCCACAAAAGTTGGAATCATATCTCCTTCCTTTTAAAAATCCGAAAGAATCGGATAGATTAAATAAAATGAAAATTCCGGCTCGATCAGAATTCATCATTGAAATTCCAACTCCTTCAATTCAACATCAATCGGTCTGTTTCAAGAAGGAAATAAGGTCAGGTTTATTTCTCGGAAACTCGACCGTCGAACCAGTCAACGGTATGGCAAAAGTCCTAATCCTCAACACAAATGAGGAGGACGCCGATCTGGCACCTTACGGGGTGAACCCAGTTTATCAAGACTTGGACGACTTTGTGGCCATCTCCACAGACTCTGTAAGAGATCCAATTAAGGGCAGAATAAATAAACTGAAATTGGATCACTGTAATTCAGAGGAACCTGAGAGTGTTCGCAATATCTGTAGGGAATTCAACGATCTCTTCTTCATAGAAGGGGATTTCCTTTCATATACAAATGCGATTACCCAAAAAATCGGAACACTCCAAGAAAAACCGCCCATATATACCAAGCCTTATAGACTTCTTGAAGCAAGTCGAACTGAAATAAATAAGCAAATACAAGAAATGTTTGAGTCAGTAATCATCAGACTTTCACATAGTCCCTGGAATTCTCCACTTCTCCTGGTTCCCAAAAAACCAGATGAGAATGGAAATAAAAAGTGGCGGGTAGTAGTAGACTTTCATCGTATTACCGACATTACTATTGGCGATGCGTACCCACTGTCCAATATTACACTGGACTCGAAGGACAGGGAGAAAACTGCCTTTAGCACACCCTATGGCCACTAAGAATACAATCGTATGCCATTTGGTTTAAAAGGAGCCCCTTCTACTTTTCAACGAGCCATGAACAATGTTCTATCTGGACTTCAAGGTATTTATTGCTTCGTATACATGGACGATATCGTAGTCCATGGATACAACCTTAAAGACCATAACTCAAGACTCACAGCAGTATTTAGTCGTCTTCGTGAAGTCAACCTAAAACTCCAACCCGACAAGTGTCTTTTCCTAAGAAAGCAACTTATGTATTTAGGGCACATTATAACTGAAAATGGAGTCAAACCAGATCCAGCAAAGATAAAGTCAGTTCGGTCCTATCCCAGGCCAAAAAAAGAGAAAGATATTAAGGCCTTCCTTGGTTTCGTCGGCTAATATCGCCGCTTTATACCAAATTTTTCGAAGATAGCCAAGCCACTCACAAAACCGTTGAAAAAAAATACGCCTTTCAAGTTCAACGCAATTGCGACGAGGCATTTTGCGAATTACGAAATAAATTAATTTCAGCACCAATTCTATCTTATCCTGATTTCGACAAAGAAATTTTTGTCATTTCCGATGCCAGCGACTACGCCATCGGAGCTGTTCTTTCACAAGTTGATGATTAAGGAGATCACCCAATCGCCTATGTGAGTCGAGTTCTCAATGGTGCAGAGACTCTTTACTCAACAATAGAAAAGGAGCTCTTAGCTGTCATTTTCGCAGTTGAGCAATTCCGACCATACGTTTATGGTAGACAGTTTACAATTATAACTGACCATAAAGCATTAGTATAGCTCATGAATCTGAAAGACCACTCCTCAAGACTAATGAGATGTAGAATACGTCTTGCGGAATATGACTACAAGATAGTCCATAAATCAGGTAAGCTCAACACAAATGCAGACGCTCGCAGTAGAGCTATCCCGGATAGTAGCGAAAATTTCGTAGAACCTACCACCTGGGTATATGTGGTAACAAGGAATCAAGCTAGAGCTCAGGCGAATTCGAATACTCCCAACACGAGTTTCATTAATCAAAATCCAACTCCATCACAAGTAAACAATTCCTCAGTCATAATAACTGAGACAAATTTTCCTCTTTTACTGACTAAAAATGCGAAACTTAAATTCTTCATCTTGCCAATGCAGGATACAGGACTTGAAAGGGTGTTGGCTTCGAAACTAAAACTTACAGATAAATCTTCACTTTTAAAAACTGACCTGAACTTCTTCACAAAAAAGGGCTCCAAAATAATCATTTCAAATACTAATTTACCTTGTCGATACCAAAGAGATAGATCAGACCTCGAAAAGATTTTAACTGAAATCTGCTCATACACAGAAGCAAATCAGTTAAAACTAATAAATATCTCCTTCCCTATATTAGATCCACAGAATCTAATAATTATTGAAAACGCTTTTGTACAGATCTTCGCTAATAAACAAATGAACATCAAACTCCATCAAGATCGATTAAATTTTTATCCGACACTAATGACATCGAACAAATTTTAAAAGATTTTCATTCACTACCGACGGGACGCCATCAAGGTGTTTCCCGTACTACTAAATGAACAGAAAAACAGTTTTACTGGCCTGGTATGTCAGACGACATCGTAAAGCATGTAAGGAAATGTAAACTTTGTCAGGTGAACAAAGTATCCAGGAACCCAAAAATTCCTATGAAAATCTCGAGCATTAGCTCCAAACCTTTCGAAACAGTATTCCTAGATGTTGTAGGACCTCTCCCAATTTCTTATTCTGGATACAAATACATCCTTACATTTCAAGACCACCTCTCAAAATTTTCTGAGGCTACTCCCATATTCGACACCGAGTCTAAGACATTAGCGGAAGCCTTCACGACAACAATAGTTTGTCGACATGGTATTCCAGATTAGTATCCTCACAGATCAAGGTTCTAAACTCATAAGTGGCATGTTTACCGAGGTATCTAAGTTACTGAGAATTAAAAGGCTCAAAACTACTCCATATCACCCTCAAACGAATGGTGCATTGGAGAGAAGTCACAGAACCTTAGCAGAATATCTCCGATCCTATGTAGCAAAAGATCCACAAGACTGGGATGCATGGATTCCTTATGCCATGTTTGTATATAATACAACCCCTCATTTGAGTACTAACTATACTACACGCGAACTCCGGATTCCCAGCCGAAATCCCGAATAATTTAAAGCCTTCTCCAACCGTTTGCTATAATTATGACAATTATGAAAACGAATTAAAAGCGCGTCTACAGCATAGCTTCAAAATAGCTAAAGACATAGCCATGGCCAATAAAGAAAAATCAAAATTGCAATACGACAAAAACTACGTCAAAAAATTTTTTATGGTAGGCGATAAAGTCCTACTTAAGAGCAGATTTCGAGAGAACAAATTCTCACCACTATGGTCAGGTCCGTACGAGAGAATGGAGATTAATTCCCCCCAAAATACCACTATTAAAATCAATAATAAAAACAAAAGAGTCCATAAAAATGACCTAAAGCTTTTCTCAGAGTAAAAACTTCATCATCTTCAAATATCATTCAAAGATATTAACATAGTGTCATCTTCCAGGTTTCCAAAATGATGCATATAGCATTCATTATAATTTGCATCCCCATAATCTACGACTCAGGAATAGAGGTAAAGCAGCTAAATACTACTGCAGGCATTTACTTCGAAGAGATTGGCAGAGCCAACCTCTACCAACGAATGGAAAATCGTCACCTATTACGACCTAGCGAATTTTAAATCAGAATTCAATAACATCCAGTTCATAGCCCAACAAATTACAGCGACCTGCCAGAAACTGTACAAACACTCAGCCTTGAGCCACACTTGTAACGGTACGTTGTTACAAATAAATCTTATATTAGCAAACATCGAATATAAGAATATGTTACTTGTGACGCCAAATAGGAAACAAAGAGCACTTTTCAATGCTATAGGTTCAATTTCGAAGGCTCTTTTCGGCACATTAAACGAGAATGATGCAAATTTATATGATGAGCAGATTCAGAACCTAACTTTAAACCAAAACTCCCTCCTTGCCCTTATCAAAAGCCAAACGGCAATAGTCGAAGCGGACGCAAATGTTTTCAGCAAAATTAAAGCCGCAATTGAAAAGGAATTCATGGTCATGCATAAAAAAACTAATATCAGTGCAGATAGCCACATCATTGATGGAAAATAGGTCAGTTGATAACAAGATATCAATTGAACTGGAAACTCTCATTTCACTAGTTTCACTAATGGCATTCAGATACCAAAATACCCATGCAGAATTTATAGATCTTCTAACGGATTCAAGGCATGGAAAATTTCATCCTACACTCGTAACTCCTAGAAAACTAGAAGAATTGTTATCAAATATCAGGGAAGAAATACCAAGTACAATGATGCTTCCCATAAATCCCAGAGAAAATACATTATCACAACTTTATAAATTGAGTACAATCTCTGCGAATATTTTCAACAACGAAATAATTATAGAACTCAGAGTCCCCATTCCTTTCAAGGAACCATATCAAATTTTCAAAACAATGTCATTACGTACAATCCTTAACGGATCATTCGTGTATATTAAACCATCGAAGGAATACATATTAATAGATTACAATCGCGAACACTATCTCGAACTAACAGTCCAAGACATTCACCATTGCGCAACGTTGGATCATACGCACTTTTACTGCCAGATCACATCCCCAATCTTAAATGCAAATACTAGGGTAAATCAATGCGAGATAAATTTAATAAAAAAGGAGCCGATTACATACGATTGTAAAATTTTAACATTAGAGCAAGTTATTATTTGTCGCAGTTATCACAGCAGAATGCCTGGCTTTTCTGCCTGAAAGGATCCCTCCACATAGACATTATTTTGAAGACTCCATTAATTCACAAACCCTGCATGGAATAGGAACAATGCACATCAATCCCGGTTGTCATGTTCGCAGCAAAGAATTTATCCTGCACGGACATAACGTAAAAATATCCAAATTCAATTCCCATTTTATCCCAACGATAAACATTTCCAATATAATATGGAATAAGACGTCTTCTCCCATGGAAACGTTTATAGAAACAAATCCCTTAAATATTACAACAAACACGGACCTAGAGAAACTTCTAGAATCCATTCGATTCCAAAAATATCAAGAAAAAATTCCTCTTAATCCCATAAATAGCCACCATATCCACCATTACGCACTGTCATATTTAACAGCCGCTTCTATCATCTTTATAGTCTGTGCTTATGTGTAAATTAAATACAAACCGAAAGTACGCGAATCGAAAGAAATACCTACTGAACATAAACAAGAGAATGTGCCTACTCCGGCACCGAGAGAATCAAAATTCAAATTAACTCCTGCACCACAAAGAAAAACCACAGAAAACGTTTAACTTACAGACAATGACAAAAGGAAACGATAACCTCTCGCTCCCCAATTCTTATCCTCCTTATCCTCCTATATCCATCTCCATCTAAAAAAAACACTACTAAACAATTAAAAAGGAAAATAATACCTCACGTTTTTTTTCTTTGATAAATATATATGTAGTTTTTTTTTTAGGAAAAATAACTAACTATTAATGGAAAAAAACAAAGAGATCTGTATTTGACCTTCAGGTTCCTTAAAATTCATCAACCACCGTAAAGAAGCTTGGTCGATCCGTAATAGAAAGTGACGGCCCAATAAATACGGCTTAAAATGAGCAATTGCTTTCACCACAGCCAGTAGTTCCTTCCTTGTCACACAATAATTTCGCTCCGGGCGGTGTTCAAATTATCATGATGAGTGCATAACTACCAACAACAAACATCTCCTCCAGCTGATGATATAATATTACATACCTACGTACCTACGGTACAACTACAAAATTACTATTCACTGTTTATAAGTTTATTTAAGTAGGCTGAAATAGTTTTGTCTATCTATTGTTTTTGTTTAATGTCATTTTTTGTATTGTATTCTTTTGCTTTGAGTTGTTCGGTACTTTTTATCTGTCTTCTAATAAAAGTTTTTATAACGTGGTTCAAACATCTAGTTTTTCTTAAAGCGCTTAAATTGAATAAATCCTTACATCCTTATAGTTCTAAACATGGTCCTTCGAGCCGGATAAAGGATTTAAAATAACAATTAAGTGCTTTGCTTGTACATAAATCTTTCTTGTGACAAGATTCATAAAAGATTTTTTGTTCTTTGTTAAAGTGTTAAAAAATAATAACTGTGAACTTATTTGGTGTGTGCTGGTGCGAGTAGTGGTGTAGTGGCTATATTACTTAATGCCTCAGAAGGCTACAATCGTCACGAGGTATCATAAGTCAACATACGTACATGCATCAACATCCTCATCAGATTATCCTATGATCGGCTAAGGCATCGAGGTCATACAATATTCATTCAGCAGTCATACCACAAAACACTAGGTGATCATTGAATAATACAACTGAAGTTGTTCTTCATCCAGCGTACATAAATAATAGTACGATTATAAATTCGGTGAGCCTCTCTAGTCATTTTATGCAATATATCCTTAATTCAATACGGATAAAATATTAAGACAGCAAAAGCGCCTCCTAGGCTTAATAGACCGATTTATTACAAACACAGATAAGACTGGGATTGAAAATCGAAATGAAGAGTATATTGAAGCTCCCATTCAGCTATTACAGTCATATTGGAATCAGTTTACAAATACTAACGACACATTGCATGATGAAGCTGATGACGCTTTCCTTGCTGACTTCTATTTCGTGAACGACACATATTCTGACGTAGAACAGTCATATATCGAAGCATTGGCAAATCTCCGTGGGCGTATTCGTCAAATGCATCCAGCTTCTCATAATGTTAGTTCTGCCGTGCACAATAAGACAATAAGTTCAAAGCAAGAGATAAAACCAAATCTTCCAAAATTATCCATACCTACATTTAATGGAAATTATATTTAATGGCCATCATTTCGTGATCTATACGAATCATTAATTCACTCATCTCTATATATATCAGACGTGGAGAAGTTTCAGTACCTAAAATCTTCATTAACAGGAGAAGCCCTCAATCTAATAAATCATCTTGCAGTCACTAACAATAATTATGCGTCTGCCTGGAAAATGCTAAACTCTCGATATGATAACTAAAAGATTTTGACTTACACATACATACCTTCAATTGTCAATCTACAATGTGTAAGTTGTGAATCGGCTAAGGAGCTCAAACATTTGCTGGATACTACAACTCAGTCTATCGGTGCTCTGTCCAATCTAAGGCGTCCTACTGAGCATTGGGATGATTGGTTGACATATATCATCGCAGAAAAATTAAATAAACAAACTAGAAGAGACTGGGAAAATTCTATATCCGAGAGCACTATTGTCCCTAAGTTTGATAATCTAAAACAATTCTTAGAAGGGAGAATCCGTACTTTAGAGTCAATACAATCTAACCAAATCGATAAAACAAAAGTGACGCCACGACGTCAACTTGATGGATTTCGTGCTCATGTTGCAGTGGATGGAAAAGGATGTATTGCATGTAGTGGAAAACATGTGCTGATGTTTTGCCCTTCATTTCGTTCAAAGTCTGGTGAACAACGCCAAGTCTTCGTAAAAGAAAAGAAGCTCTGTTTCAACTGCCTACGTCTCGGGCTTTCTATTTACAATTGTCACATCTCTGCTCGTTGTAAACATTGCGGTCACACACATCATAGTATGTTAGATCAACCTCGTACTGATTCATCAAGACGCATGTCACTTGAAAATGGAAATTCGCACGCGGGTATCTCACCACATCCTAATAGTTCACAAAATTGTTCCACTACTGCTCATACTTCGGTTAATTCTTCTATAACGAATGTATCAGTATTATTAGCGACAGCTAAGATACGAATTCAAACCAAATCTGGATCGTTTAAAACTATTAAAGCACTCTTGGACCAAGGGTCAGAATCCACATTTATTTCTAAAACATTAGCGCAGTCTTTAAATCTTCCACGTCAACGCGTCAATGTACCCATCTTGGGCATTCGAGGTTGTAGAGCTGGACTAGCAAATTTTAAAGTATTTATTAACATCTTGCCCACTAATGGTCAAATTCGTTCATTTGGTGCTACTGCACTTGTGCTTCCTAATTGAAGTACACTTTTCCCGACTACTTCATTAACAGCTGGAAAATGGCCACACATCCACGATTTACAACTGGCTTATCCTCAATTTGCTATTCCCTTACCTATTGATGTCATAATTGGCGCTGACCTTTATGCACAGATAATCTTAGATGGAATACGTCATGGACCTCCAGGTACTCCAGTAGCACAACGTACACACTTAGGTTGGATAATTTCAGGACCTGTGACGAATAAAGCCAATAAGCCTTCTACATGTGCCAATATATTTCATCTTCAAGCTGGTGATGATATAAATACAACTCTACGCCGATTTTGGAAGATTGAGGAAGTTCCCACTCAGTTGTTCTTGAATCCAGAAGAAGCTGAGTGTGAAGACTTTTTTCAACAAACAGTCAAACGAAACTCAACTGGTAGATACATTGTACGCCTGCCAACGAAATCTGACGCTCCCCTCCTCGGAGCTACACGAGCAGGCGCAGTTTCATCCTTATTGCGAATGGAGAAACGATTTGCTACAAACACATACCTACGAGCTCAATACAACCAGTTTTTAGAAGAATACTTAAATCTAGGTCACATGCAATTAATCACTGAAGACACAGTTACCCTGGAGAGTCATTAACACTATTATCTGCCACATCATGCAGTAATTAAGCCAAGCAGCACTACTACTAAATTACGAGTCGTTTTTAACGGCTGTTATAGATCAACCACAGGAATATCTTTGAATGATTGCCTTCACATTGGTCCAAAATTAGAGCAAGATATTTCCTCATTAATTCTACGCTGGCGTATGTATCCAGTTGTTTACACAGCTGATATAGAGAAGATGTATCATCAGATACTTGTGGATGACAAGGATACTGAGTTGCAACGCATTGTTTGGGGGTTCGATACATCTGCGCCCATTAAGGATTACAAGCTCCTAATAGTTACTTACGGAACATCGTCAGCTCTATTTCTTGCTTGCAGGACATTAAAGCAGTTAGCTGATGATCATCGATTGGATAATCCAGCTGCATCTCATATATTAACGACTCAATGTTACGTAGATGATGTATTATTTGGAGCATATGATGTTGCATCTGCAAATGAAGCAAGAGTTAAACTTAATCATCTGTTACAATCAGCTGGGTTTACTCTTCGAAAGTGGTCAGCAAATGAAGAGGATCTTTTACGCGATATTTCTGAGGCGGATCGATATATTTCAATATCGCTTCGTGTGTTCTCTGATACTGAGATAAAAACCTTATGAATTCATTGGCAACCCTCAACTGACTCTTTCCGCTTCGTAATACACTTAAATATAAATTCTTATAAGTACACCAAGCGTACGGTGTTTTCCGATATAAGTAAGCTTTTTGATCCATTAGGCTGGCTTGCGCCAGTTATCATCGTCCGAAACGTCTTCATACAAAAGCTATGGTTGACAGGACTCGACTGGGACGATACCTTGCCTCCAGACATGTTGGCTGAATGGCAAAACTACCGGAAACATCTTCAGGATCTCGAAAATATTTCTATTCATCGCTGGTTCGGAACATCTTCAATAAATTCTGCCCTTGAGCTTCATGGGTTCTCCGATGCGTCAACAGTAGCGTACTCAGCAGTTGTATATTTACGAATATTGTACGATCCTGGTTCTGCTCAGGTAAGCTTAGTAGCAAGCAAAACAAAAGTAGCCCCATTAAAAGTCGTTTCGGTACCTCGCCTAGAACTTTGTGGTGCTGTATTGCTCACAAAGCTGATGCGATCTATACGAGATGCAATGAATTTAAAGTCCGTTCCAATTTACTTATGGACTGATTCTACAGTCGTGCTTACTTGGGTTAAAGGACATCCATCAAAATGGAAAACATTCATCTCTAATCGCGTATCTGAAATGCAAACAACACTTCCAGATTCTCGTTTCTACTATGTTTGTACTCATGATAACCCTGCGGACTGCGCATCACGGGGAATAACACCAACTGAACTACTACATCATCCATTATGGTGGAATGGACCTAGCTGCCTCAAGAATCACTCTTCTGCTTGGCCTACTAAAACACCAGATAAACATGACATTCTTAATCTAGAAGAAAAGACTATAACATGCCATACCACCCATACATCAAAACCATGGAATCTTCTCGTAAGGTATTCCTCGTTGCAAAAATTATTAAGAGTTACTGCCTGGATGCTTCTATTTATTCAAAAATGCAGGAATAAACGTCGAATAGAGGTGGTACATCTAGCTCCTTCTGACATTGAACATGCTCTCACATTCTCATGAGATTCGCGCACTATCAAAAGGACAATCATTACCTCGCAAAAGTAAGCTTCTATCGCTTAATCCCATCGTGGATGAATCCCAGGTGCTACGTGTTGGTGGACGGCTGAAAAATGTAATCATATCGTATTCTGAAGCTCATCCAATCATTCTTCCTCCAGATTGTTATTTGTCTACCCTTATTATTCAGGAGGCTCATAATAAAACTTTGCATGGAGGAGCGCAGCTTACACTGCAGCATATAAGAACGCGATTTTGGATTATAAATGGTAGAAATCAAGTTCGATCATACATTCGTCGCTGTATGAAATGCATTAGATTTCAACGTAATAACAAGAACCAAATGATGGGTAGTCTTCCGCATCCACGAGTTAATCCGAGTAAACCATTCGAGGACACTGGCGTTGATTATGCTGGCCCCTTTAGTATCACAGCTATCAGATATAGAGGTGCAAAGTCCTTTAAAGCGTATATTGCTCTATTTATTTGCTTTTCTACTCGCGCTATTCACATCGAGCTTGTATCTCAGCTAACTTTATTGCTGCCTTCCGACGTTTTATTTCACGAAGGGGTCGCTGTGCACACATATACAGCGACAGTGCAACGAACTTAGTTGGCGCTGATGCAATACTTCGGAAGCAATTTCAGGAAGCTCTGAATCAGTGTGAAGAACCGCTTCGTCAAGCTCTAATCAAAGATAACATAGAATGGCATTTCATACCTCCGTCTTCCCCACATGTTGGAGGACTTTGGGCGGCTGGAGTTAAGTCGATGAAACACCATCTTCGTCGAATTATCGGATCTACAATCTTATCCATTGAAGAAATGCTTACCCTTCTCGCGCAAGTGGAAGCGTGCCTTAACTCCAGGCCACTATGAGCTCTAACAGATGATCCTAATGACACTACAGCTCTTACACCAGGCCACTTTTTAATGGGAAGTGCGTCGCTTACGTCTCCAGAACCGACCTCTCTTGATACATACATGAGCCAACGCTCACGTTGGAAGCTCATTCAAACTATTCTTCAGCAATTTTGGTCGATATGGCAAAAGGACTATTTGCTCCATTTTCAACAAAGACGAAAATGGCAACAACAATAACCATCAATTAATGTCAATGATCTGGTCCTCGTCAAAGATGATAACTTACCACCGTGCAAATGGATGCTTGCTAGAGTAGTAGAAACCTATCCGGGCTCAGATGGCATTACCAGAGTTGTTTTACTTAAATATCACAACGGACATATTAAGCGCCATGTCAACAAACTATGTGTCCTTCCTCAGCAAAGATAATATTTCTCTCTTTTATCTCCTAGCTCTTCAAAGCCATAATACTTCATGGCGGGCGGAGGCTACTCTTTCGTACTTTACTTTTCGCTGTACTGCGAGGCGGGCGGAATGTTCAAATTATCAAGATGAGTGCATAACTACCAACAACAAACATCTCCTCCAGCTGATGATATAATATTACATACCTACGTACCTGAGGTACAACTACAAAATTACTATTCACTGTGTATAAGTTTATGTAAGTAGGCTGAAATTGTTTTTGTCTATCTATTATTTTTGTTTAATATCATTTTTTGAATTGTATTCTTTTGCTTTGAGTTGTTTGGTACCTTTTTATCTGTCTTTATAACGTGGTTCAAACATCTAGTTTTTCTTAAAGCGCTTAAATTGAATAAATCCTTACATCCTTATAGTTCTAAACCGGCTTAGGGTCTTACTGTAGTCCTCTATGGGGGGGGGGGGGGGGAAAGTAGTCTGTGAAGCACAATGCTGAACAAGGTGAAAGCTGTATAAGAGGAAAGCATGCATACTTGATAGATGGAATTTGTTGGTTTGTTGAATTGCTGTTTATGGAGGTATGAGCGTTTTGATGTTTTTGTAGATCGCTTTGGCATCTCCCACGAGATTGCGTACAGTAGTGTGGTATAGTTAGCTGAGTGCTATGGACGCGAATTCGTACTTCTCAAGGCGAGGTAAAGTTACCTTAGTGAAATTGAAATTGAGATTTTTGACTGCGTTGGTACTGTAGTAGTGCTAGGCAGATGGCCCACGAATTATGTGCAACGAATTTATGTGCTCATGTAAGTCAGAATAATAAAATCTCAGACATAGTGGTACGAAGAGAAAGACAAACATAGCCTCTTGGGCAGGGGGCGAAAGGATGTCTAAGATGAGGAATAAATTGATAGATAACAGAAATCAGGTACGTATGTTAGTAGTGCTTATATGGTTAGTATGCATGGTCAGCTATAAGATCCAAATGGTGAATCTCGAAGCCTATCTAGACTGAATTGGGCATATCTTAACTTTCACGTGGTCCGCTCTGCCAGCCTCCAAAAGATTGTATTACCTGTATAGGCCAACTACAATTCTTTTAGACACTGCTAATAAGATGTAGGCCCGAACGGAGTTACCAGTACCGTTTAAAAAAGATATCTAGCATGAATGATAGAAACTGGGAGTATTCATGGCCCGCTGATCATGCTGTACGAAAGCCATACCGAATGGGCGGCCCGACATTGGCTAACTTAGTACTGCGGGGTTAGAGGATCCCTGGATAACAAGGTTTTATGCACCTTAACTTCGGATGGCCCCTTTATGGGAGCATCGTAGTGGCTGTGGTCTAGGGTGCCGTGACCTGAGATAATAATAATAATAATAATAATAATTTATTCATGGGATACGTACACAAGATTTACAATCTTTTTTTGTACTATACGATTAATCGGAGCTAGAAATTTAACACTCAAAAACATATATCAAAGAATTCAATAATTAAAGATAAATCATAAGTAGACAATATAGAAAAATTATAATGATGCTAATAATAACTAAAATAAGATAAGACTAATAACTAAAGAAATAAAAGAATAAAAAGAATAAGAATATAAAATTATAAAATTATAAAATTAGTGATAAACAGAAAACAGATGAAATTCCTTAACTCACGAAATGCATCTTTATAAGCTTCTTAAATGCATTGACAGTACCAGCACTCTGAACATTTAATGGAAGACTATTCCAAAGTCTGGCAGCCTGAACAGGGAAAGAACTCTCCATGACCAATTTGCTGAATCGCGGAATTATTATGTTACGATTGCGTGGTGAATTTGATAATTGGAAAAATTCCCTAAGATATTCAGGTGCATCTCGATTTAATATATTAAAAAGTAGAGTTAATGCTCTTTGATTAAGGTAAGAATCCAAGGAGCATCCAAGCAGTTGGGTTCTATATGGTGAGACATGGTCAAATCTACGAAGACCAAAAATGAAGCGGATACAATCATTGAAGGCAACCTGAATCTTACGGGCACATACACTATCTAATTTTGGGAAAACTGCGCTGCCAAAAGTAAAGTACGGAATGATTAATGTTTTCACAAGCTTCATACGAATTTTTCTTGGCAAAATACTCGCTGAAAGCCATAACCTACGCAGCCCAGCATATACCTTTCTGATCAGCAGATTAACGTTATCGCAACGCTTCATCGCACTATTTAAAACTATCCCAAGATTATTAACCCTATCATGTAGCGGCAGTATAACACCGTTTAAAATTATAGGCGGAACATCAATGTTATCTGGGGATGAGGCGTAAAAGGCAATGCACTTCGATTTAGCAGGGTTGAGCACAGATCGGCAGAGATGGGATAGGTCTCGCTTCTACCAGTAAGTTGATGTCATGTCATGCTATTTTGGCATACTGGTACTCGTTGTTTCGACACGAGGAATTTGATTGATCTTTACAATCCGTGCATGAAGAATGCCGTGAGATTAAGCCATACTTGGCAGGTGCTCACGTAAAATCCTGACATATTTCTGTATTACTCTATGACTTTTTCTTCTTCAAGGTATACCAGGCAGGTGGTGTATGGTAGTCCTTGAAGCACTAGCTCCATGAGCCTTTGAAAGGTGGCTGGGGTATTTGTTAAGCCAAAAGGCATCACTGTGAATTATAGCCGCTGTGAATATAAAGCCACTTCCTGGAGTAAAGGCCGTTTTATCAGCGTCGGCGTTGTACATTTCCACCTGCCAGTATCCTGATTGCAGGTATAAAGTGGTAAACCACTTAGATTCACCAAGGGCATCCAGAGTGAGGTCGATACGTGGCAGTGGATAAGAATCCTTTTTCGTTACTTCGTTCAATCGCCTGTATTCGAGGCAATAACGAAGAGTTCCATCCTTCTTTTTAACTAAAACGACGGGACTACTCCATGCACTTTTCGATGGGCGTACGATTCCTTGGTCTAGCATTTCTCGCAACATTTCGTTTGCCTCAGCCCTGCGGGAAATGGGAAGTTTCCTTGGGGGCTGTTATATAGGGCGAGCGTCGCCTACGTCGATTTTATGTCGTATTAGTGTTCTATGACCAAGGTCGTCTTTAGAATGGGAGAATACGTCGACGTATGATATGAGAAGTCTCCAGAGCTTTCGTGTTTGCCCATCTGTAAGGGTGGAACTGCTCCGTTGGAATAATTCTTGTAACTCAGCGGTAGTGGAGCTAGACCCTTTGGCCTGTTTCATCGCAATAAGATGGGGCTTCGTTTCTAACTATGCAAAGCCCTTGAGGCCGGAAGCACAAGCTCATCGTAAGCCAGGTTGCTTACCTGTACTAGTACAGTTCGCTGCTGCGACATGGTTATTCCAGGTAATAAATGGAGGGCTCCTGGAGCATTATGGATAGGCGTTACGATGACGTCTTCTTCTGCGGCGATATTTGCAATTATTTCAATAAGAACATCTTCTCTTGCACTTCCTGCAGCAGCTTGGCTTCTAGTGTACGAGGTAAATGCTGTTCAAATGGAAATATTTTTCACTTATTTTTAAGACTATATGCTTAAGGTCAAGCGTGCATGCATGATGAATGAGGAAATCTACTCCGAGGATGCAATTATCTGCAATTGCAGCAACATAAACTGCATGGCTAGTAGTAAAGCTGCCAATGGTGATTTCTACGTTTGTGATTCCATCGACTGGGAAGATATCGCCACTCACGCCTTGAATGAGAGCATTTGATGGTCTTAGCTGTGGTGGATTATTTGTGGCTTGTAATACCTTGGGGTGTGGAACTGTTTGACTTACCCCCGTGTCGATGAGAAGAGGACACTCCAAGCCATTTATATAGCCTGTCACTAGGTTTTTGAAGTTCCCTGTAGATCCAATAAAAACAGTTTTGACAGTTCTTTGGGCTACACTTTCCACTAACTCTAGCCCCTCGGGGTCAGTGAAGCATCGGTGGTATATTTATTCCAGTTAGCGCCTGGTGTTCTTTCGGCTGTAAGCATAATATTGGTAGTCGATGACTTTGGGTATTTGCTCTCAGCAAATTTACTTCCATAGACAGTTCTTCCTTCAGAGCCAGTAACATTTGTGGCACACCGGCTTTTACCCCCTGGTACAAGGTCAAAAAGAACAATTTCATCATTGTTTAATGACGGAATACGATGCTCAGGGTTTTCGGCGACTATTTTCGAGGAGTATACAAAGACTTCCCCATTTTTGTTGTTTCATACTACAAACCCGTATCTTTTCCTAGTATTATACCACTTCACCTTACCCTTTACACCCTTTTCGACAACTTGTTCTTTCGGCGATGATACGTGCTCTGAATAGTTTTTAGCTTTCTGTGCTAATGAGATTGTTCGCCACCGTTTACCTTGTTTCTTTGTTCTTGGATTATGAGGTATTTTATCTGTTTCAGGTTGTCCTTGACGTGGTTTGTTGGCAGGCTTCTGTATGGTTTTGGCTCGTAAAACGTTGGCATAGGTATGGGAATTTGAAGCGTTTTTATCTCGAGGTTGAGTGGATATAAGGCCCAGATTGCGCTCCTTCAAACTGAGCGACTTCCCGGCTGATATCGTTGGTTTCCTCGAGCTCCTTTAGCCCGTCTGTGAGAAATAACTGGGTAACTGAATCTCATTTGCCGGCGACTAATTCGGGTTGCATCTCGGCTGGCTTCAACGCGAATAGCTATCGCGTGAGCTGCTTCTGGAGTCACTGGAATAGAGTCACGTACTCGACGCTGGGTCTCGGCATCCGCGATGCCATCCATTAACTGGCCAAGTGCGATTCTATTTTTAATAGGTTCATCATCGTCATTGAAGCTCAAGTACACCAGTCTTTGTACATCTGTGGCAAACCCTGTCAGGATCTCATTTGGTCTCGGTATACGCCCACGCAATTGAATATGTGCGATGGCGGCTTGGTATTCATCTGAGAATCTTTCGTGTAGCGCCTGACTAAATACTTCATAATTGTTTTTAATGCCTTCCGTAAAGGTATTAAACTAATTCGAAGCGCTACCTCGCAAATAAGGGACGAGGTGCATGGCTTTAAGTTCAGGATCCCAACCATTTGCCCTTGATATTGCTTCGAAATGTCACTTATACACAGACCTGGGTTCTTTGCCATCATAGGGGCATAGCGAAGCGCGCTGGAGTGACATGTGGTGTTACCCTGGGGGGATTCTGGTATATTGTTGTTGGTAGGGAGCCACTATCTGGTAATACTGGAGGAGAATTATTGGACGGATCCCACAGCGTCTGCACACGGTGAGGCATGATTTACTGAAGCCTGGTTAAGAATGGCTGAAGCAGGAGGTGGTAGGTTGAAGGTAACTTTCCTTGTTTCAAGATTTGAAGATGCGACCTCTGCTCCTCTTTCTGTAATGCCTTAAACATTATTAGGGCTTACAGTAGTTCCTGCCGGATCAAGCTGAAGTGGTGTAGATGGCTGGTCAATAAGAGTTGAGCAATGGAGATCTTGATCTGAATTACTTGGACTATTTTGGGGCTCAGAAGATACGCTTCTGAGTCCTTGTTCGGTGAAGCTAATAAGACCATCGGGATTGGACGAGATCGCTGCTGGCTCCAATATAGGGGGAAGCCTAATGGTGGAGTTTTATTACTAGCAAGCTCATCTATGCGGCATTTGACTACCTCTTCTTGGCTTAGCTCTAAATTTTGCACCTACTAATGACTTCAGTAAGCAGCCTATGTTCTGAAAATGCTGATTCTGTTGGTAAAGAAAATTTGCCAGCTGGTCTAAAGTGAAAGGAGACTGCGTGCTATTGGCACTCCATTCGGGCCTACTGTCACTTCTTTGATTTCGTTGGCCGTTGTCCATCTTCTTGTGTTTGGTGCAGGATCTTTCGACATCCGTTCGAGCACCCCACGCTTGACACCAATGTTACAATATTCGCCTGCACTTTTAATTTCGAGAGGGAGGCTTGGTAGGCAACAATATTGCAAAGCTTTAACAAAGCAATGTAGCGAGAGAAATGTTGATCGGTTAGAGTAGAGTAGAGTTAAAGTAGAACCTGATCTTGACTTGAGTTTAAGGTGATCAGCTGGCGATTCAATGGGCCAAAGCTGGGTTCCACTCGAAGATGGTCATAGTAGGGGAACTGCAAATGTTCTGCAGCTTT
The DNA here is from genome assembly GCA_963930735.1 of Dioctria linearis. Taxonomy (NCBI): domain Eukaryota; kingdom Metazoa; phylum Arthropoda; class Insecta; order Diptera; family Asilidae; genus Dioctria; species Dioctria linearis. The sequence continues at coordinate 84,155,401 of OZ005740.1, forward strand.
CCCCACACAGAGGTGTTGATCATAGTTCTCTTTTTAGGTACTGAATGAAGCTTGGCTGCTCTTGAATGAATATGCCGAGTGGAGCGTATTTAGTTTACTATCTGACATGCGCGTAGTAATTGTGCGTTCAGTTGATTGTGCGAAATTAGCCGTATATAACGCAGAGTGACTGCTTCTTGGAAGTCCCACCGATATTGTTACTTATAATCGCGCTGTTCTATAAAACGATTCCGCGGGTGCGTGCTGTATAAGCCAATCAGTGCGCGTGAAAGTATATCTAAGCACCAGGATTGATGTCCAGCGCAAGTAATTTGTGAATGATGGTGTTGTGATAGGGTTTTGATAATGTTGTGATAGTACTCCGCAGAGATACGGGAGCTTCGTGGGAGATCAGGGGGCACCAAATATAAGAAAAAAGGCAATTGGATAGCCTGCTGGTTTGTTCTCCAAGCCATCTCCACAATTATCGGAGTCGTTGCAGGTAATTAGTAAAAAGAAATTGTTTGTTAGTCGCTGAGGTCAAAATGGCGTCCGTTTGGTAAGTAACAATCTTCTATTATTCACATAAGTGTTAGTGCGAGCTTTGAAGGGGCCAAGCTTGAGTGCGCAAAAGCTTTGGGACATCCACTTTGGTACGCTTTTATTTACTTATTTATTTTTGCTAGACCAAATAATAAATAGAAAAAAGAATTTTATATTTGTAAAAATTTGTATTTATTTGTCAGATGTCCTACTATTGTTTCTTGCTTTTGTACTGAATGTTATACGTCTAAATTTATGAGTAATGAACACAGCTGACTTAGAGGGCAATTAGGTTATTCCGCCGACAATGATCCAAATCTAACAGGATATTTTAAATTTTTCCTGGCTCGTCAAAGCCTGCGTCCGTGATGGCTTGATATGCGCAGTGAGCTCTCGGAATCCCTATACCTTGTACTGTCGGGGATAATGAAGATTCAAACTACTCGCCGCAACCTGGTGTAATTTGAGCTCAACGTGGGGACTATTTTCTCACCAAAATAATAATACAGGCACTTGGTTATTAGCTTTTAATGAAACAAAATTTAAACTTTGAATTCACTTTAATTAATTCCTTTGTTATACGCTACTGTCGACTCTATTCGCAAGTCAGCTTATCAAGAGAGAGCTACCGGCTCTGACAGGCCCTTTTTATATGAACGTTCTGTTGTAGATACCGGAAATTAGGTTAGCTAGTGGGTTCGGTCGTTATTGTATGTACAGGGCTCAATTTAACTTACTCCGAATTTGATCTATTCTACCAGACTTGCGATCTTTTCTACAATTTCTTTGTCTTTTCTTCTTTTTACTTAACAATCGTTTGCATTATAAATAAATAACAACTACGAGATTAATTAGAAACTAGTAAATTTTACAACAGTTAGCATTTAAATTTTAAATTAAATTTTTGAAATGTTGCGATGATAACCGGGAGAGCTTCCAGCCGACTTTTGTTTTGGTACTGATGGTGGATACATCCTGTGAGTTGAAATTCTACGGTCCTAAACGGCCCAAAAAGTAAGTTCTAAGTTCTAAGTTAATAGTGCGATGCTGTATTACTATAGATTTCAACACTAACACCAGCTTTTTAAAAAATTTTAGCGACTTCGTAAAAGTATATATAATCTGAATTATAGTGAACAAAGTAGAAAGGTAGAAAAAGCCGGACATATTATCTACAACAAGATTGTCGATACACACACGTTGCGGATAGAGAATATTTCTTTGCTAATTAGATAAGTATGCCGGCTTGAACTTGGCTCTTAAATCTAACCCCACATTTTCGAACAGTAAATTATCACGTAAATTACATATGCAAAAAATGACAAATTCGCTGCGATTTAACAAGGCAAAGAAGTCCCCCAAAGGAGGCAGAGGCGCGTAATGTCATGAGAACAAAAAGAAAGCCGAACGGATACCCTTGTACGTAATTTTTCAACAGACGCGAAAATCATTATGGTATCAATTAAAATGGGTAGATGTAAACAAATTCTGAATACAATATTCGGAATAATCCGGGAAAATCGCAAAAGAAATGGGCTGTCAAACGACAAAATTCAAACAATAAAAACATGGAAACTAACAATTTTCGCAAAACTTGGAGCGCTCAAAATGAATTCCAGTGCAATAAAGATGAGGTTAACCCCAAAAATAAGCTCGAAAAACCAAAACTAAGCATTTTATTGGAATTTTAAATAATGTCCAATCAACAATTTATAGTACCACAAATACGGGCAGCCAGTCGCCATTACAAACAAAAAAGATATCTAATATAGAAATCACAAAGGTCGTCAAAAAATATCCGAAAATAACACAAAAAGATGAATAATTGCAGTTTCCACCTGCTCAAATAAACACTTGGCACTCGCGAGTAAAATTTAGAATTATATTTAATGAAAACCAGTTTACTATAATCGACTGGAATTGTATATAAACCCCGGAAAATTATAGCCAAAGTTAGTGATTTGCTTGACTTCAGAACGGTGAAGCTCTGCGCAAATTTTTCACGAAAAACTGTCAAAGTAACCCAAGCGACAGGGTTTTGCCTTCGATCATATAACGAAAAGGATAGGCTATGCTGTGTAAAAATGCTGTACGTGTGATATGCATCTTTTTTTTAGAAATGGAGGCGAAATGTCAAGTAGTCTATCGCCTTGTTACTCTAAGGTTATTCTTCATTTTGACAATTCTGATTTATTTCTGACATTTCAGATTTTATCAAAGGAAAGTTCGTGTTTCATTTAGTGAATTTGTGATATAAAAGTGTTTATAAGTGATTATATGCTCAATAGAAGTGCTATATAATACTCAAATATGGTTTTGTGAATGGGCTTTCATGGAATCGAGACTCCGGAGTCTTCAATTATCGGAATGAAGTACTCTGTGCTATGCTGCAAAAACAACCGGAGATATTCTCATAGGAAATCATTTTTCAGGCAAGTTTATTTCTTTCAATAATAAATTATATTGTTCTAAATAAAATAAGAGTGAAATATTTATAAAAATAAACAGACGTGGTAGAAAAATTTAACATTTTCCTATGCCTGTTTGTTTGTTTAAAATTGAATTGTTATTGTCGCCTTAAGTTACAACAGCCATACAAAGGCAACGACAAAAAATATCATCAGGAAATAAATAGGGCACTAAAAAAATTCGTAAAAATGTAAAAAGTTATAAAAATATTATAAATTTTTAATCTTAAAAATTAATTTAAAAATCTTGTGATATAATGGAATCTTTTCTATTGAATTTATTCAATACTTAATGAAGTTTCAACCACTAAATTTTTCGCCCGGTGTGGAAATATCATAGTTTACTACTTACATCGAATACATCGATCCACTACATGCAGAAAAATGCTTAAGTTTTTCTTCCTCATTGCCTATCCTTTTTGTTACATGATCTAAGGCTTTTGCTCACGGTGATACGTTGCGTGTATTTTTTTTTTTGAATTTCACCAAAACAAAATACGCGAAAAAACAAGTCAGATTTCACCTTTCAAATTACACCAAGAAGGACCTCCAACTGAGCTGACGGGAACTACAATTACTCGGCTCGTGGAGTACCAGATCTAATCATTGGTTACAAGGTAGAAAAACTGTACACAAAAGCAAAACAATAAAGTGGCACACCGGTCCTCGAGCACCTGGCGCTGGAGTAAGAGACAGCAGTAGAGCAGCACTTCGTTGGAGTTTTTCCCGAGGCAGGTTACATCTGTAAGAAATTTAAGGTTTGGTTTGAGTGCAGTGGAAATTGCAGTTATATGTATTGTTTGATAATTAAATAGATATGTTCTTGTCGAAAATAAAATACACTGTCTTTAGATTTATTGCTAATTTATGTTTTATTGACCTGTTATGCACATTACAAGACACTGTTTACTAATTATTTCTGACCACTGTATAGATATAACCGAATTCGTTTTGAGTACTTTACGCAATGATGTACAAAATTCAAGTGATCGATATGATAAGACAGAACTAAAAAGCCAATTGAAAAACTAACTGTGATATTTACTGTGATACAATAGGCTAATATAATTTCTATATTTTAGTGTGATGAGTATAAATACTGGTAACAATGCATTTAAATAATTAAATAATTGTATGAGTGAATGATTTGTATTGTATGACTAGTGTATGACGTTAATGCGTTGATGTGGTATGTATAATTGCTTAATCGTTGTTAAGTTGTGTGTTGGTTGAATCACAACCATATATATTGTGTTTAATAATTTTTTTGTTCTTTCCTATACGTATCGCTCGAAATTGTTTACTACCAGTTTTAGTATATACGTATATATATACATATATATATATATCGTTGCAGAAATTTGACGCGTTTCGTGTAGGCGACGACTAAGCTTTTGCTTGGACGAGGTTCGGTGCCTAGTACGTTGAGGGGGCATTCGTGTTTAGTCGAGTTTCCTGGTGACATGTATAAGTACGGGTTGTCATTATTTATGAGTTATTCAAATATTTTCAAGATTGCAAAAGGTACATATCGTCATACGTATTGAGGCATTATCACATCTATTTCGAGTTTTGGGAATGTTACGTATAGGAACGTATTGGCATTGTTATCCCAACCAATTCAAGTTTGGCGAAATAAGTTGTCGATGTTTACACACAAAGTTTGCGGAAGATACGTGCCTAAGAACATATTGTTATTATTTGTATATATATTATTGCAACTAGCCCAAGTTTTGCGAGAGATACCACACGTTATTATTATTTACATGCTATTATTACGATTCATTTCAAGTTTACGGAAAACACTTAAGGTTAACATAGCAGGTGCCTATATCAACAGGGTGCTTCCTTTAACACGTAGTAATTTTTTTGCTGTACATAAGTGGTTTAAGGGCCGATTGGCGGCCGCACTTCTATTTATTACATTGATCATTGATCATTGGTGTCGTTTACCTTCGTCCCGTACCCAGAGTAAGGATCTTTACTTCGTGTGTGTGTGCATTGACGAGTTGTTTACCCGGTCAGTTTCTTCTTTATAATAATTATATTACCTCGTTTAATTTCAAATCATTTATTTCCAATTCCAATGCTTCATCAAAATTTAGAAAGGTAATTACCAAATATAACTTAAATTATAAACGTTTCGAATCAACCAATATTTTTTCCATCGGTAAATTAAAACTATGAACATTTTTTTATTTTAAAGCCTTTATATTTCCTTAGTTAATACATACATATTTCATTAAAAGGGGGCCACCGACTCATATCTTGGATAGAGTTTTCCCTTTTCCTTAGTTTCTCCTTTACTCAGGCTTTCGTAATTTAGATCCCTTCAGAAAAATTACGTGGCGCCCAAAATTTTGAGATCTAAATCCAATCCTGTAAACTTTATAACCAAGAGGAGCCTTTGAATAACCCACGCCCGACTCCACAAAGCAAGCTGCAGATTTGTTGCGCCTTCCTTTCGTTAGTTCAGCAAATCAGTTGGCAAAGGGGACGTAACATCATCTATATTGATTCTTTTCCTATCATATTTAGCTTTGTATCTATTATTATCGTTGTATTGAACTTATTTTAATCGCTGTTCCGTCTTTTATTCTTATTTCTATCCTTCTTATAATTCTTATAATTTTCACTAGCTCTGTCACCATAATTCTTCGTATCCTTTCACTATCATCCTGTTTATACTGTTATTGTTATTCTACGCCCTATCTTCATCTATCTTACTATTTCCTTTGCTATTCCGTCATTATACCCAATTCTACTGTTTCTTTTTTTTCTTTTTTATCACCTCAATCGTTTCCTACACCAGTATTCTTATATTCTTATCAATTGTATTTCAGAATCAAGATCGTCATTATAACCAACACCATGACCATTACCTCCACCGCCGTCACCATCATCGCCGCCATTATCATTATCGACACCACTATGTCAACAATAACATTGATACCACTATCAACGATGACACCAACAGCAACAATCATAAAACCAAATGGCAGCAACACAACCCGTAACAATGACAGCAATAAAAACAACCCACAACAGCGACAATACCGACACAGTAACAACAATTTAAACGACAATGACAAAACACCCACGATAGCAATGACAACAACAACCGCATCAATGACACCAATAATCACTCTATTACACTATTACTCCACTATACTATTATTTTAATTTCTATGCTCCTCGTTTTCAGCACATTTATCTGCATTATATCTAGTCACTAGTTTTATATTTATTTTTATAATATAATTAATTTAATTAATATGTAGAGGAATAAAACTCAAGGTATAGAAATGCTTGTTCTTTTTCAGATTCCATCCCTCCCCTTTACTCTTTTTTATTTGTTTTGAAAAAAAACCTTACCTGTTTCACTATTCGTCTAATGTTCTTCTCCTGTTTACATTATATTTCTTTTTATTCTGACTTTCGGTTCTGTATAATTCTATTTACTCCTTCTGGTTTACTTACTTCACGCGTCTCCTTTGATCTAAGCACTTTTATCATATTCTATAATTTATACATCTCTTCCCCTTCTTCTTCTATAATTTCTACACTTAATCTATCACTTACCGTTATTTCCTACTTTTAAATATTACCTTTTGACTTCTATAATATCCTTTTTTATTATCATTATTATTTTTCGTGCCTTCCACTTCTTTTTATTTTATTTTATTTTATGTGTGTGTATCCGTTTTTTCACTTTTCAGCTTTTGAATTTTTCACTGTTCGGCTTCCACTTCACTAATGAATTTCATTCATTCACAGAGAATTCCAATGAGTTTATTGTACTTTGTTAGTTTGGAAATAGATTATAAGCAGAAGGGTATCTAGAGGAGGGGTGGAAGTTCAAAGTTTCAACTTTAAGCGGCTATATTTGAATAAAAACCACCAAAAATGTCTTTTCCATTCATGAATTTAGGACTTACTTGCTAGAACAATGCTTGGTTGAGAAAATATAGCCGCTTAAAGTTGAAACTTTGAACTCCTGCCCCTCCCAGAGCTTGCCCCTCCTGCAAAATGAAGATGCTGAATAACGAAATCTACGTAAATATCAAGTTTGGTAAAGAAGTCTTTTTTTCGAAATTACACCCTCCATTTTCGAAATTCGAAATCGAAAAGTACCCTATCTAATAGCCAGTTCAGATTCCCGTACAATGACATATAAATGGTTGTCATAGGTTAAAAACTGTAGGAGGAGATAGAATCCTACGAAAAAACTGAAGATTACCTCGAGGGGCACATCTTCCAAATGTTTGCTTATAACATTTTATTGTTATTGTTGATAGCACTTATGGAGGTCATTTTGGAAAGGGGCCATAATGCGCAAATTTTTTCATAGTTTTGCCAAGTTCATGCAATGGTGATATTTGGAATAAATGTACACTGAATCGCGACAAAAATTTTGGTGAAATAAAAAATTCTAGAGAAAACTGTTTTTGTTTAAAATAATTGAAGGCACAATTATAACTAATTATGCATTCTTAGAAAGGCCAATATGTGTTCTTTTTAATAAAGGTATGAACGTCACAATCCATTAATTACAATAGAACTTATAACGAAATTACTCTGAAGAGGTATGCAAAATCTCGAAAACCGATATTATCGATTTAATCGAAAACCAAGCGGAGTTCGATATAAAAGTATCTAGACTTTTTTTTACCCAAATGACCTCTACTTTCATCCCCTTAAAGAATTAAAGACATTTACCGAACACCCTGTATACAAAATTTGTTTTTTTTTAACATCTTCTGAGTTCTATGTTAACAATATCTACTTCTCTTAATTCAGTTCTAATTTAAAAACATATGTTTTCTTATTTTTTTTCTCGTGATCTAATTTATTCCTTCAAACAATCTTTTTGTTCAATTATAATTTTGTTATATCCTTAGCTTTAATTTTGATATTTCTAAAAATAGTTTTACCATAATAACAAAAAAAAACTGTACAATTATTTCTAGGAATATATTTACTTATACAAAATTTGATTCTAGGATTCATTAATTACATATATTTGTTTTATCGAATCATATTATATAACTACACTATTTACTCTCTTTTAAACATTTTTTATACCTAATTCCAAATTGTTTTTTTTTTCAAGCAATTCTCAAATGAAGTTTATAACCTGAATACAATATTTGTATAGGTTTAATTACTCAGAGTGATTCCGTCTATCTAAAGGTTGCCACTGTCCTATCCAATATAACACTTAGTATAACAAAAATATCTAACCCTACAACAGTTGTTACTACGCTAGCTGTACTAGCTGTTTTCCTACTATCGTAGGCAGGTTTGCTGTGGACAATGTTGCTGTAGTAGGCACGATTAATTGGAGGCCATTGTTGGTTTCCTTGTCTTCGGTAGGTTGTCCTGTTTTTGCAGCGGGTTTTATTGAACTCCGGGTGATGGGCAATATCGACAATCTGTCTGATCTAGCCGGTACTGGTTTTTGCTTCCGACATCTCCTGCGGATCATAACTCCTACTACTAGCATAAAACTGGCAATACTCAACAGCCCGGTTATTGAGGTGGCGGCTACGTAGATAGTGTGGGGCTGACTTTGTTGCCGATGTATTTCCTCTCGTGTGATGGGCTGATTTATTTTTTGTATCTCGGCTGCATGATCTCTCCAGGCTTGGTTGGCATTGTCGGCAGCTAACAGCCGTACCTTACGATTTTGATCGTCATCAGCCATGCTATGTAGATTTATTTTTGGTTCTCATGTTCTCCATGATGGTAATTCCGAAAACGAGGGTTTCCAAAGAATAATACTTCGCTGAGCGTGGTCCTCTGATGTGATCAATAGGTCGCCGATCTGAAGGTGGCAGTGCTCTTCGATTGATAACACCCCGGTAGATAATAGTTCTCCAATCGCTGTAGGTGCATCGCGGAAGTTTACCTCTAATTTCGTCTTTCCGGCCATCACGAACAACCAGTGATTTCGGGTAATCATGCGGACTAGACTATTCCATTTTGGAAGAATTTTTTCTTTGCATGCCAGCGGGTTGACATTAAAACTTCGAAAAGGTTGAGTATACAGCTATCACCAATGGCAATGACGATTGGTCCCAACTGTGGACACAGGAAGCGCAGATGATTTCCGAGGGTTGTCAGTTATTGGCATTTCTTATATTGCTGGTAGTCTAGCAGGATATACTGGCGATCGTGATTATTTGCTGCTAGAAATTCGGCTCCCAACTCATATATATGGTAGCCGTCTTCATCAACTACTGCAGGAATGGTATATACTTTGTGCAATTCAAAAGCCACTCTATCCGGTTGAGGAATGTCTATTCTGACCATAATGTGTTGCGGATTCTGCATTGCGCTCACCTTAGCGATAAGAGTCAACAATTGGAAGTCCAGAAATTCATCGGCTAAATCCAATTGTTTTCTAGCGTTCGTCATATCTTCTGTTAGCTGCCGGCCGTTAATAATCATGGGGTGAAGCTTCCTCATGCTCAGTGCGACTAACATGTTCGCATAACCTTTTTGGACATCGCTGAGTTCTCGCAGTTGTAGGGTCCGTATTTCATTTAAATCTACCCTCCTTGTTAACGTTGTTATCTCCTGGTCTTGACTGAGCGGCGGTGATGGCATTGATTTT
>OZ005740.1:84165209-84287769 GCA_963930735.1 Dioctria linearis
AAATGTGGCTACGCCCGTCCCCACAAATTACACCTCTACCACACAGTGGACTTGACATGGCCACCGGTCATATAAATTTAGGTGGTATTAAAACTGTAGTAGATTAAATAGTGGATTCTCTGCAATCTTTGGGGCTATGAATGAGTTAGATATTTCTTTGAACTTACGTTCCTTAAATTCTAAGATGTACAATTCTATAAAGTTAGCACTTATAGTGATATGTATGCACTGAATGTATAAAGTACAAATTTTTGGTAGACGTTGAAAAATCAGTACATGTACTTATATACGTACATACATCTAAGATCCAAGAGATGGTACCACATACTCCGACGATATAAACCAGAAGTGGCAGCACCAAAGAAACGAAACAGCTGGCTTTTTCTACTTTAAAAATGAAGAGGACAGCTCACTACTGCCGTCATTAGCTTCGCCACGAATTGTCCCATATTGAATTTGTTATCAAGTAATGTAATAAAGTGAATTATAAACTACTCATTTTTCATCCCTGATCAGTTTTCCCATATAAAAGCCGGTAATTTTCCTACATGCATATACAGATTAACAAGCTGTTGCAAAAATTTTAGCTTATAAACATATCAGATAATGCAAGCTCAATTAAAACTGTTATACCACTGACACACTAGACTTTTAATAACCTCATTAAAGCCACTTTCCTCATCATATGACTTTATCGAGAAATATTTACCTCATTACGTAACTACATATTCCGTACTTAATTAAATTTTAATCAGGTAAACCGGCCAACTGCATCACAACTCTTGGTATTTCCAATTTTAACTAGCTGTCAAATACTAAATTTTGATTTAACAAGTAAGAAAACTAAAATTGGTCTAAAACTTCTTATGATACACTAGATGAATGCCCGTATGCAATTTTGTATGGTCACGTCTCTGTGCAAATATGATTTTTGAACTAGTTTTTCGCACATATTTCTAAAACGGTTCTTCGAACAGCAAAAATAGTTTTACACAATTTCATATTCTGAAAAACTTTTGAGTACATCAAAAGCGTTTAGGACTGATCTTTTTCACAGTATAATTAAAAATGCTAAATTTTAAATGGCAACACCAAGATGGGGTTACCCGATTTAGCCTATTTCCTAAATTTTATTTACTGTCGCTATAAAAACACCATGTACTGCGTGGATGCCTTCTCAGGCTGGGCTGAAACAAACTGAAATTTTTGTATGGTAACCCTACGAAGGAGCTGCCCGATTCGCCCTATTTTCGAACTTAAATTTACTCTTTATTTTAAAAATAGCCCGCGTGCCCGCGTTCTTGAGCTATCATGCGGACGGCCGAACGGACGCATGGACAGACGGACGGAAATGCAAAAATCAATATAAATTATAATATTATGCATATGTAGGTGTTCAATCCATTTTGTTCTACCATCATTATATCTGTGCGTTACAAAGAGAATGACAAACTTAGAATACCCTATAGATTTCATCTAGGGTATAACAATGTAAAACTAAAAAAGAATAATGAACAAAAAGCGTGAAAAAATGCAATTAAAGAAATGCGGAAGTATTGCAGTTGATTGCTGTGTGGGGCAGATATATACATAAAAGAGCTCAGGAAGCTCCAGAAAAATGGGCATGTTTATAAAGAAATGGCACAGAAATTGGAGGAAGCGTGCGGAATTCTAGTTTCGATCGGAGAAGCTATATGCTATTGTACGATACCCTGCTGAAGATTGTTTATGAATTTTTTGAGTTGAAACATTTATCATTACCATTCCAAAATCGTTTGTACTTTATAGGCGAAATATATAAAAGAACTAATCTATGCATATTTTGTCTGTGATACAAAATTCTTTTTCACATCTGAGCTTACAAATTAGTTTGAAAGATTTGTCCATTTCCTCAGCGGTCTTCAAACATTTTATATATCACCTTTAAAGTTCACTAATAATAAAAGCAATTCCAAATCCATTCTGATTTTAAACACAGCCATCCAAACTGTCATATTAATTTTGATATAAGTGTGTCACGGCTATTTTAATCATCTCATTAAATAAAATAATGAGATAATTAAAAGTATAGTGTGTCAATGGCATTACGGCCCCAAAGTCCTGCAGGCACCTCAGAATACATGCATTTTTTATATAGCATTTGTAATGACAGGAAACTAACGAAACTTAACTTTTGTTCTGTCCACTCTGTGTTCCGAGTTTAACTCAAGGTGCTGTATTCACGTTCCAATTACAGATTGTTGATCGGCAGCGGCTGCATGCGGCTACCATAGCACTCTTTGTTATTGTCATTGCTGGAATGTCGAATTATCAACCGTGGGTTGATGATTACGTCCGACGCTGCCTTTTATCATGCAGGATTAGTAGCTGAGGCAATAACTTCAATCGTCCCAGGATACTCGAGTATATAACGAACAACAGCTGGTCTCTATCATCTCTAGGACAAGAAGGAATAGAAATAAGTTCAGTTATTGCGTACTTTTATAGGGCATAGTTGCATGAAAGGATACTCATCTGGAATTCTTTTGCTGGACTGGAATCACCCCGATACCTTAGGTTATTGTATTTTGGGTGGAAAATAAGTGGTTGTTAACGAAACCAAACTTAGGCAATCTATAATTGAATTTCAATAGGTTTAAATAGTAGGTTTTTTCCCGAGTAAAATGGGCTCAGGAGAGGAATCTAAAGCTAATCTAACCTAGGTTTGGAAACATCTCGAATTATATAATAAACGTCATGCTTTTGATGATTTGTTCTATAATAGGGAAACATGTGCAACCCAAAGTCAAGGTTGAATATATAATTTTTGCACCGAAACCCCGGAAAAAGAAATTCTAAACATGTGAAAAATAATTTCACTGGTGAGAAAAGCAATGAATAATTTTTCTGGCTAAGCCAGAATTAAATGTAAAATATAAAAGAACGTTTTAAAAACGAAATTTAAAAAAAACGTTTTTTCTAAGTATATCATGGAAATCATCATTATGAAAATTATGATAATTTTAATTGATACTTTGTTAATATTTTTTTTTTTTGTAATTTGGTGGTTTAAATAATTATCTTTTTCTTTTATTATGTCTTTTTCTTCCTTTTCGACCCGAATTTGCCTCATTGCTCTTTTTTTTTATTTAATAAACATTAAAACGTTTGCTCTTAATTGTGTCATTTATTTCTTTTTCGTCTGAGAGCTCGTGAACTCCTAAAGTCACGTTGCGCCCAAATTATTTATTTCCTTTTTTTTTAGTATCTAAACATTCTAAATTCAAGTAGAATTTCAATAATTTGATTTAATTTAGCTGCAATTTGATATTCTATGAACTGACAAAAGTAAAACCTTTTAAATATTGTGTGTAAATCGAAAAATTAAGCAAATGATTTTAGCAACTCGGATAAGCACAGAAGATACTTCGGTGCAGTTAAACAAACAAGCATGGTTAAAGTTTTGTGCTGTCAAGCATAATACACACGCGATAAATTCAGCTTATCATAGTAAATTCCAACAACACAAATATCAATATGTGATGGCATTAACAGAACCAGTGAGATCTGTTCAAATTCCAGGCTCTCTTGTGCGCACTTTTCCAGATACTATAAGCGATATCCATATTTATTGATTATAACATGTTCATAGAACAATTCATTATCTCCATTGCAGAAATTTCAATATCAGTCGAGTTTGCTCAAAAAGTAATTAAACATCGATAGTAAGACGCATACACATGTATGCCCCTTGTTTATGGGGACCAATAAGGCAAGTGGAATCTGTGAATAGAAATCTAGCTGGCCTGCAAGGGCTTGCTTGTCAAGGTATAGCAGGCTCCATTCGGTCCACGGTAATAGCCGAGTTTGAGGTGTTACAAAACGTCCCACTCCCGGTAGATTCAGGTAGATGTCAAAAGGCTGTGTGTACATAGATTGCATTTCATGAGGATGATGTTATGATATCTTAAGTGGTACTTCCCATTATTCATTGGAATGTGGGCAGGAAACTAAAAACTCCTTTGGTGCGCATTCCACTTGATGTCGTGGTACCGGAACTATGATTTGATCACCGATGCACTGTGAGTTTTCCTGAAAAGAAGTCATGGACTTAGGGGAGACCATTATGAAGCTTTACTCCGTCCGCTTTAAAACGACGGCGCCATTGTTTATTTGTTTTTTTTGCAGGTTGCCATGTCCGCCATCGCAATGGCAGCGAAGTAGCCCTTGATGTGGAAATGAAGGGAAAGGAAAGGTAAACTTAAGTGCAACCGGGAATAACATCTAAATTACAGGGTGACTGCAAGAAGTTTTTGGAAAAGTTATGTATCCATAACAAGATGTCTCTGCAGTAGATACCTGGGCATATGGGAATCACCGGAAATGAGTGGGCGGGCTCGCAAGCGAGGCCCGGCCTTAATTTTTCCTTTCCTGGACAAGACCCTGCAGATGGCTGTTGCTATATCAAAGATAAGTTCTCATATCAAAACTGATGTTCATACGATGGACCAAATAGAAGGTTGTATTGTACGCTTTCTGGCATTGCCCGGCGCAGGCTGGATACTCTTGGTTCTACCCTCTCATCTGTGATAATCTAGGAAGATTTCATCACCTGGTCCGGATATGCTTCACTAAGAGGACGAGAAGGACTCGGTAAGATTTTCTTTAGCACAGCCTTGGCATCCATGCTTATGATTTTACATCCCCTACCCTTAGAATTAAAATGCTGGAGGCATATGTCGGGATTTGCCAATCAAAAAAATTACATATTATAATTGCATTCATTAAAGCATTTCTAGAACAACCGGAACTTTACAAATCGAGTCCTACGTACATATGTAGATTGGTGTGTGATTTAAATGATGAAGTTTTTAAGGGCAGAAGTTTTAAGGGCAAAAACAGGAATCCTTGATAATCCACATTGGACTTACAAATCTAGAGTCTAGCGTTCAAGAAATATGATCAAAAGAAAGAACAGTGGCATAAAAATCTATATTGACAATTGACATTCAATTGGCAGTAAAAGTAAAATATCTTTTAGTTCAGGGATATGTATACTTTATACAAAGTAACTAACTATCTGCTGATTTTCATGCCCAGAGGGCTACCTAATAATGAGACAGCCAATGCACTTGCCAAGAAGCCTCAAGTAAGAATTTCTTTCAATTAGTAGTCTAACTGTTGTTGAAAAGGGAAAACATCTATGGCCCGAAAAGATAACCTGAAAAGACTACTCTCTTGCTGAAAAGATATCTTTATAACTTATTGAATATAACCGCTGTAATTACTGGACATTCAGCACATACTGTGAGACTATATGTATATATTATATGCCTGTGTACATATATATATCTTGTATCATTTTTATTTTGGATTTCAAATGCCTGGATGGAAGCACCTCAATAGTTTACTTTTTATTAAACTGGACAACAATGCCTCTTAATAGCAACGATGTCCAGTGTCATCGAACTCAATGTCAAAAGGAATGTAATCGTGTGAAATGAGTGAAACAGAAAAGTACGTCTACTTTTGTTTCCTCTGGTGTTTTCGAGATTTTTTGCTATATTTATCAAATTTATTGTCACTTCAATCAATTGTACGTAATTTGTAATTGTAATTGTACATAATTATTAAAAGTTTTAATGGGATTTAGCTCAAACGAGTTTCATTTGAACCAGTAATTTAAAACCACTTCCTCGCCATTTTTGATCCAATTGACCCGAATAAGTTGTTGTGAAACGGTGAAATTAAATTTTAAATTTTAAAGAATAATATTAACCACCTGAGATATTCCAGTTACGACATTATCACTGCAGCGTGGTCGAATTGGTGCTGTGTGCATTCGCATTTGAAAGATTTCACTTCCAATTCGAAAGTCAACAGCCAGCTTTGCAGTATTTGTGTGATATATTTGTAGAAATTTCCTGCGCGTATATTTCGTTATATTTGAAAGTTTCGTCTATTACAATGCTAAGCCTCAAAAAGAAACGAGGGATCTATTACCCGCATTGAGTCTTTCTTGGAAGAGAATCAAAACTCTGACCAACAAATAGATATTATATTTCAAAAATCAGAGATCGCAAGGATACGAACAAATACAAGCGGAGATTGACAATATAGCGGAGGGTATATCCGGTGAAAATCAGTATAGGCAGAACATTGAAAGCAAATATTATGACGTTAAAAGTCAGCTCCTTGCTATTATGAAGTAAGAAACAATTTTAAATACACCAGGTACGCACTCACATTCGAATGATTCACCTCAAAATAGTGACACTACGAATACTATTTTACAATCGCTAACACAACAGCAAGCTGCTATAGTCTGTAGCAGCTGACAGTAAGTAATAATCAAACTGCTAATAGGCCAACTACTGAATCAGCAACAAATTTAAAGTTACCACGAATAAATATACCGTAATCCTCTGGTCAATACGAAGATTGGCCATGGCCAGCATTTCACGACCTATACAGATCACTCGTCCACGATAACATACATTTCACACCAGCTCAAAAGTTTCAATTTCTAAAAACTAGCTTAAAGGGTGAGGCAGCATCCACGCTCAAGAATTTTACATTAAGCGTTGCTAATTATGTTGAAGATTAACTCAATATATAATAACGGGAAATGCATCATCGAGTCACACCTTAAAACTATTTTCGATTTAACGCCATTACAACTGCAACCTTTAGCAGCTCTCCGCAGACTAAGAAATACATTCAAAAAAGCTGTCCGATCCCTCAAAGCCTTAAAATTTCCAACTGTTGGATGCGATTATTTGCTTATCTTCGTTATGGTACAAAAACTCGATTCTGGTTCACGTCAATTATGGACAAGAACATCAGTGCCGGAAGATAAACAAACATGCACTTCTGGACTTTATAAATCAACGCAACTTTCCGTTACAGTATTCTAACCCAAGTAAAAAGCAGAACACTTTCAAACTGAAACTTCAAAGAAATAAACATTGTTGTACTACAACTTCTACAATTTGTTCCGGTTGCAAGGGTGAACATTTTGTCTACGGATGTTCCAAATTTACCAACGTGGACATTACACGACCTAATCAATTTATAACAGCAGCATCCTTATGCTCAAATTATCTACATTCTAGCCACAATACATTAACTTGCATATCATCTACACGCCACCACACGCTTCTACATAAAAGCTAGAAGCCATATACGCTATCTTATGGTATCACACAAAGTGCACCAGCTTCACAGCTTTTTCATTACTAAAGGTACTGCGACGGTAATTCCGAAAGCTGTCATTATTGTTTCTGATGCTATAAAGCAGCTTCATCCTTGTCGTACTTTGTCTGACTCCGGGTCGCATGCATCCCTTATATCGGAAAGTTGCGCTCATCGACTTGAACTAATCAGAAGCCACTCTATAGTTCCAATTCTCGGTATAGGAACAATAAGCTTATAACAGTCACGTGGTTCAGTTACAATCAAGATAAAATTACACTTCACCACCAATGAGTTGAAAACAATAGTTTTCATACTCAAAAGGTTCACGAATCTTATACCAGCACAAATAATTCAACTCCCAAATTACAATGTGTTACACAGCCTTTATTCGAGCTTTATAATGAATTCTGCAACAAAAACGTTTCTAATTTCTTTTCGTAGTTAAATCAATTTTAATTATCTTCCTTTATAATAGCTACTATAAAATCATTCTTAGCAATTGGCATTACTCTTGCATGCATACAAATCTGTAAATATTTTTTTGTATTGGTAACCATTGTTTAGAATTCTTGTGAAAATGATAGAACTGTTTCTACCAGCTCTTCTAGTTCAGAACATCAAGGTGTTATGGCTCTATCGGCAATAAATATTATAACGTAGTTAATCACATTGAGTCTTCATTATTGAACCCCTTAACGTGCTAAGGAAGTATTAATATCACCATCTATAGTGAGGTGCATCAAACCCGATATCTACGAACTGATATCAAGCAGATGGTTATCAAGAACATTCTGGTCCACACACAAACAGCCTTGATTTGGGCGATACCAATTTCGATCAGCCTGCACCAATAGATATCATACTTGATGCAGATACATTCTTCAAAATCCTACCAGAAGAGCAAATTCAATTTCATTCTGGAATCATAGCTCAAAAAACTGTCTTTGGCTATGTAGTATCAGGAGCACATAAACGACAAATAGATGAGAATATTCACAATTTTCACGTTGGCACAGATGTCGAAAACTTACTTCAAAAATTCTGGCAAATTGAAGACTTGACTAAGATACAAACTCATCTCACACAAGATGAGTTTTTATGTGAACAGCATTTCATGTCTACTCAATCTTGTCAGAACGATGGACGATACGTTGTACGACTCCCATTCAAACAAAATATTTGCGAACTTGGGGAATCCAGATCTGCGTCGTACAATCTCTATACATGGCTTACAAACGATTTGAGAAAGACCAATCCTACAAGGAGCAATATCAACAATTTATGGTGGAGTATTTATGTTTAGGCCATATGCGTTATGTTGGAACCCCATCACTTCCACAACAGAGCTGTTATTTTATTCCACGCCACGCAGTTTTAAAACCATCCAGTACTACCACAAAAGTTAGAGTGGTCTTCAATGCTTCAAAACCTTCAACCTCTGGTCTATCACAATGACGCGCTATATACTGGACCGACCTTTCAAGACGAGTTGGTATCGATTCTCATCAGGTTTCGAAAAGACAAAGCTGTGTTTACTGCCGACATTGCTAAAATGTACCGGCAAGTCAAAGTTAACAATTACGACACGTACTATCAGAGGATTCTCTGGAAAGCTTCATTATCAGATGCTATTCAATAATATGAACTCAACACTATCACATACGGGACAGCATCAATGCCCTTCCTGGCAATAAGGACGTTGCAACACTTGGCACGGGAGGCAATCAATACACAGAAGTAGCAAGAATACTGAAAACACAGTTTCAATTGGACGATGTAGGTAATGTTCGGTTTCACTTGTGTTAGTCAAGTAGTTGCCTGTGCGATGCAATAAAGCCAACTTCTTGAGAGGGACATTTCGACATACGAAAATTGTCTCGCAATTCAAAGGAACTTCTCAATCATATTCCACAAGATCATCGAGCAATACATTCCATTCACTCCATTGATGAAAATTCTGCAGTAATTAAAACACTTTGTCTTAATTGGAGCGCGCAAGGAGATTACTTTTTCCTGAAGTCGATTATAAATCCGAATGGCTAACAATCTAAGCGCAAAATTCTTTCAACTGCCGCTAAAATTTTCGATCCACTAGGTTGGCTATCTCGATTTGTTATCAAAATCAAAATCTTGATGCAGATACTATGGATTGCTGGACTTTCATGGATTGATCCCTTACAACCTACCCTCACGCTTTTGCAGATGCATCGGAAACGGCCTATTTTGTGGTGGTGTATCTTAGATCCGAAGTATCCACAGGTGAAGTTAACACATTTCTGGTAGCATCTAAAAATGTGTATCACCCATTAAACAAATAACAATACCAATATTGGAACTGTGTGCAGGACTTCTTGCGACGCGTCTAATATTCAAGGTAGCCAGTAGCCTTAAGGTAACAGATATCGATATAGATGCATGGATAGACTCGTCAATTGTTCTCAGCTGGTTATTTGATCATCCCAAGCGTTGGGAAACTTTCATCGCTAACCGAATATCAGAGATACTGAGTAGTATTTCACGCACCACTTGGCATCATGTGAAATCAAAACAAAATCCAGCTAACTGTGCCTCCACAGGAGCGTTATCGACAGCACTAATAAACCTTGAACTTTGGTGGAATGGACCGACATTTTTAGCTCAAAATCCCATTCATGATACGTCCACGTTTCCTGCTTTGTCAAAAACTGAGCTTGGTCAACGCAAACTAATCCTTTACACTACAATCGATGAAGACTCATCTTTGCCAGCTATTCTGCAAAAATTTTCGTCGATTGTTCGATTGAAACGAGTAACCGCATATATCCTACGATTTTGTTCTAATACCAAGCCTACTATATAACAGAAAATCTGGACCACTCTCTTTCCAGGAATTTCAATCGGCCTTCAATTTCTTGGGACTGCTAGTTCAAAGCCTCTCCTTCCAAGATGAAATCAGACTTATCAATAAGGGTATCAGTTTGCCTTCAAAAAATAAACTCATCTCCTTGACACTATACATTGATGACAACGGTGTTCTACGAGTAGTTGGTCGCTTGGAACAAGCCTTCATTGAATATGCTCAACGACATCCAATCATTTTGTCCAAAGAACGTCGTCTAAACTTGCTCATTGTACAAGATTATCACCATCGATATTTTCTTCTGGACAGCGTTTGCTAACTATTCTCATCACTTTCAGCTACTGGGTTATAGGCTGTCCCCACATAGTTAAAAGAACCATCCACACTTGGTCATATGTACATGATACAAATCCTAGCCAGGCCAGCAGCGGATGGGAAGCCTACCCGCAGAGCGTCTGCAGCCTGCTAGAGTTTTCCATTGGACTCGATTACGCAGGACTAAATTTCGTTAGAAACAGAAAGGGCAGAGGATCAGAAACATATAAAGCATATATGGCTTTATTCGTATGCCTCATAACAAAAGCATTCCAGTAAGAACTCGTTAGCAGTCAAACTTCAGGCGATTTTCTGGTAGCACTAAAGAGATTTGCTTCGAGACAAGGAGTACCACCACATATTTATTCAAACAATGGTTCAACATTTGTTGATCACCAAATAACAAATTGCTACATTTGCAGCTGAACGAGACCAATTGGTACTTCATACCATACTCAGTACCTCATTTCGGGGTATATGGCAATCTGGAGTTAAAGCCAGTGAAACGTTATCTGCGATTTGAAATGGGTAATGCACTCTAGACGTCTGAAGAAGTGACTACAGTATTGCATCAAATTGAAGCTCTGTTGAACTCCCGACCGTTGTGTCCTAAAACCTTGAAATCAAATGATTTTTATGCTCTCACGCCTGAACATTTTCTGGTTTGTTGCCCAGTAATTGCTGTTCCTGAAGAGATTAATGAAGGCGGATCTACCAATGCAATCGAGTACATTTCACAACTGCAACAACGAAATAAGTGGAAAGCAGCGCATCCCAACATGGAGATTAACGACATTGTTGTCATCAAGGATTTGCTCTATTTGTGGTGCCTTGATTAGCTTAGAGCTAAAGAGCTCTATTAATATCAGGCAAAGGTATGAAAGCTAGAAAGCTCTATTTACCTTGAAAGCTATCCATTATTAGGAGCTAAGAAAGATTCGCTATAGTTAAAGACACTTTGAGAGTTCTGATAATACTCTGATTTTATTAACCAAAGCACAGATCTTTTATGCATTAACAAAATCGCTTACTTCATCATTATCCATGTGAAAATTAAATTTGCACGATTGATCACCTGAAATCGGTGATTGCATACAAGAATGCCGAGTAAGCTTTATACCGCTATACACAAAGTTCATTGCACATGCATAGGGCTTATTTACTCATGATGGGTTTATTTGTTGTTTATATGGACAAGCTTTGATGAAAGAATTGTTTTTTCTTTATTTTTCTTTGCTTGTTTACGATTGCTCAACTGCAATTTCATTCATGCAGTGTATGATCCATTCATGTAGTAAAGCAACATTTATTTGTTTTAATATTTTTGTTGGATATTTGTTATGTGCATTTGTGTGTGCTATAGATCACTATGATTCTCTTTGCATATTATGTTGTGTGCATTAGATTAATGCACTTATGCTCTACATCCTCACCGTAAAGCGGAAAAAAGATGTTTGTGCTTGAGAAATTTTTTATTTTTTTTTTTGTCATATTGAATGAAGTAAACGTTTAAAATTAAGTCTTAAAAGTATGGTTTTAAGATAACGTGTACATTAAAATTATTAGCTATTGGTTGTTAATTTAGATGTCCTATGTTTAAAATTATATTCAAATTTATTTAAGCTGGCCACTGTACATACAATATTTACAATCTCATGATAAAATCTAATCTATATATTGTTATGAAAAAGTTGTTATTAAAATATGGTGTTTATTTTTATTTGAATGTTATATTATACAGTTGTCTTATTGGCTTCATAAACTATTTTCTTTAACCTATTCTTGTGTACCTTCTTTACTTTATCATCTATTTCTAAATATACATTTACCCCCTCTATGTTTTTTATCTTATATGGTCCTGTATATGGACATTCATGTTTTTTCCTATCATTTTTAATTAATAGAACATAGCTACCTATTTCTAAATCTATTACATTTAAAGTCTTATCAGCTTTTTCTTTTCTATTCGCTTTTGCTATGTTTAGTGAATTTCTAGCTTTCTCGTGTGGTTTGGTTAAACAGAATTTGAGCTCATTAGAATAGTTCTCGAAGTTATATATTGGGCTATTGTCATTAAGCTCGAGATTATTGAATATACTTGATAATTTTCCAAAAACTAGTTCGAATCCTGTATCAGAATGAGGTGTTGTATTATAACAGAAGGTATAATACCGAATCCATTCATCCCAGTTGTAATCTTGAGTGAATGATAACAGATATTCATTTAGTACTCTGTGATTACGTTCTATTGAGCCAAATGTCTGATGATGGTATGGCGTTGATATTACATGTGTTATTTTCAAATATTTACATATGTTAGTGAATATTGCATTTACGAATCCAATTCCCATTTCAGTCTTTACTGTTTTAAAGTTACCATTTTTTAATATGCAATTGTTAACCAGAGCTTTTGGTACTGTTATTGCTTCTTTATTCTTTTAATGGAATGGCTTCAATATATTTAGTCAAGTTGGACTGTATAGTTAGTAGTATTCGCTCGATATCTTTAATGGTCCTACAGTGTCTATAGATATAATCTCGAATCTTGTAGATGGTGTCTCTGTTATCACCATTTTTTCTTTTGTATGTTTCAGAATTTATATGATTTTAAACCATTCATTCTGCTCAAATTTTTTCCATATTTATCTTTGTTTAATCTTGTTGTTGTTGTTCTCTTGACACCTGAGTGTCCTCCATGCGGAGAGTTGTGGAATTATTCAATTATATCGTTTTTACTTGCTTCATCTAGAATTCTTTTGCGCGGATTATATATCAATTTCTTTAATTCTGTTTGCCCATTTTTCTTATATATGTTGCGCTGCAGCTCATTAATTATTATTTTTAATTTGTCGACATTTATGTATTGAAATATGATGTCATCTTTCGCTAACCATAGTCACTCTATTTTCATTTTCTTGATTTCAAAGATCAGTGTCTCCAAGATCAAACCTGAGCCATGATATGAATAATTACTGGATTTTTTATCACTCCTTTTTTATTTATTATTATTTCTGGCAAACTGTCATTAATTCCTTTTCTTGTTTTCCTAGAGCTATTTTGCTTATCAGCATTGTTGCTGTTATCGTTGTTATTGCTTTCAAAGGGTAATGTTTTAACCCTTCTTACTTCATTTATTGATATGCATTCCCATGCATAAAGGTGATCAGTTTTTACGTTGGTAGGAGATTCGTACTGGGTCGCTTTCTTTTTATTGTTATCTCGATTGTTCTTTTTATACATTGCTCTAGTTGTTATTTTTATATTAACAGTAGATATCATCGATTTTAGGATATCAGAATCTATTTTAATTTTCGATAAAGCATCAGCATTGGTGTTCATTTTGCCTTGCTTATAGATAATCTCGAAATTGTAATCAGATAGGTCAAGCCTTATCCTAGTCACTTTGGAAGATGGGTTTCTATGAGTGAAGAGACTTACCAAAGATCTGTGGTCTGTGACCACTATAAATTTTTTGCCATATACGTACGGTCTGAAATAATTAATTGCCCAATGTTCTTCTATCGTATGAAATCGGTAGATCTGAGCCAATTTCACCTTGAGACAAAACTGCTCCAAGGGCAAATTGTGAAGCATTTGTGGTTATGGTGAATTTTTTATCAAAATTTGGATATTTTATGATTGGTGCATTTACCAATTTACATTTAAGTGTCGAGAACGCTTCCTTCGACCAAATAAAAGGTGTATTTTCTGTTATTAAATGTCCTAAATAGGTGACCTCCGTTTGCAAATTATTTTCTCAGTCTGTGAAAAGTTTTCAATAAGTTTTAATTATGATGTTTTAGACTACATCCGAAAATTATGATATCATCCACGTAGAGGAATGCTTCTGAATCTAACCCAGCTACAGCTATTGAAAGCATTCGCTGAAAAATGTTATTGGAAATTTTAAGCCAAAAGGTAATCTTTTGAATTGATAATATCCCTTGTTAATAGAAAATGCTGTTAATGGTCTTGCTTTCTTTTCTAATTCTATCTGATGAAAAGAACTTGTGAGGTCTAGCGTGGAAAAGTATTTAGCTCTTCTGAGTTTATCTAGTCCGTCTTCAAGTCTTGTCAAAGGGAATTTATTTGTCTGAAATCGACAACAAGACGCCATTTTTTAGTATCGTTATCTGATTTCTTTGGGATGATCAACAGTGGTGAATTTTAAGGACTAACTGATGGTTCAATTATAACTTCATTAATGAGACTGTCGATTTCTGTGTTTATTTCCTCAATCTGGGTGTGAGGAAGTCTATAGTTTTTTTTTTATATAAACTGGATTTTTATCTGTAGTGGAGATTTTTGATTGGAAAAGTTATTTACCGTTAATTAAGCACCTGGTAAATAGAAGATATCTGAGAAATTTTTACAAATGTCTAAAATGGAGTTAGTTGCATGTTGGTCTAGATTTTCAATATTAAATTCTTTCAGAAGTTTGTAATATCTATTTCTATTTTCTTGCTTGATATTAGTATTGAAAATGTAATATTTTCGAAGTGGTTCTGTTTTAGGTTTATAATTATATGAAGTTACTTCTCTATCTAAAGTATTTAGGATTTTAACATGAGCGATGCCTTTAGCGGGTATGATGAAATTTGCTATATAAATTCCATCCTGAATTTCTTCATTGAAAACTATGCTATCTTCAGTAATGTCGGCTTTTATTACTTGAATTATTTCAGATTTAGCAGGAATTTTTATCTCTTTCAAGTTAGGTAATTTAGTGTACATTGGCAGAATGTATTTTGCATCAGTGAAAAAAATTGAAATGGTAAAAATTGTAACAATTTATTTTACAGGAATTTTTTATGAGACAATCTCGTCCTAATATTCCACTGGTCATTATAGGAAATCTTTCATCGACAGTGTGGAATTTTTGTTGGATCTCTTGATTTTCTATATTTATATTTGCATTTATTGTGCCTAGGGAATTTGATTCTGATTGCGTGATACCTTTGATTTTGCATTTATTGTGCTCTTGAATCCCATCTCCTGATTTCAACTCATTAATTTTCAAGATTAATATGTCGGCTCCTGTGTCAATAAAGAATGTTTCGCTGCCGAGTGATACATTTATGGATACAGATATGTAATTGGTTAAAATTTCATTTATATTATAAATTTTTACTTTGTGTCCCCCGATTCTGTTTCGGTTGTTTAGTGCCAATTGATCATTCAATTTTACTATCAATGACCTGTTTGTTTCACCTTGCTCCGTTACCTGTAAGGTATTCAGTTGTGCAATTAAACCTTCAATTTTTGTTGCAAAATCTGTGATACTCCTATTGGATTAAGTGACCTTTGCTAGCTCAGTATGAATATTGTGTGGTGTTCTATTCGTTTTATATATATCTCGTAAATTCTTTTCGAAAGTCTCTAAAGTGGTTCCGGTTGGTAATGTGAACAGTTTATTCCTTATTGTTGCTGTTAGACAAGTCTTCAAAACGAAATCTAGCAGTCTTTTCTTTTGTGCTTCCTCTGTCAAATCATCATGTAGGAATTACAGTAGATTCAGAAAATTGTCTAGATTTTTTTACGTTCTCCAGAAAATTCTGGTATCACTTTCACTGCAGTGGCTATGTCAAAGATCGGCATAATGATATCCTCTGTTTCTTCGTCCAATGTTTCTTTATCCAATGTATCTTTTGCTTTTTCTTCAAAATCGTAATTATGTTATCGTAAAATTTCTCAAAATTCTTTTTGTGTTCGATCGCTTGTTCTTCACTTACTTTAAATATTTCTTTATATTTTGTATTGAAACTATCTTTCATGTCTTCTACTTTTGTAGTTTTCTTTAAAATATGAGTGAACGAATATTGTCTATTCGGAGTTTTCTTAAAATACTCCAATAAATCTTTTAAATTTGTCGTTAAATCCTTTTAGCTCATCTTTTTATTCTAGACTGTTGCGAAGGCTCCTTCTTCTTTACTTGTTTTATAAGCATTTTCTTTATTTTCCAAAATGCTAGTAGGCACAAAGCAATGATTGCTAGTATTAGCAGAATTAATTCGATGTATGTTAAGCTTCGGGTACTTTGAGTGATATTATTAGTCGAAGCACCTGCATTATTGTTATGAGTATTTCCTCTGTTTTTACTTGGAGGCTTTCTTAACTCTTTTATCTCTCTCAAAAATAAATCTCCCTGCTCCCCTGTCGATATCACCCGCAGGCCGTGGTATTCCTTTATCTCCGCCCTTATTTTGACCTCGAAACCAGCTCTTTTCTTCTTTGTTGCTTCTTGACTTTCTACGTGCTGCACCGTGTGTTTTGCTCTTTTTCTATATTCCTCCAAAGCAATTGGACGCGGTCCCGCTGTCGTATCTTTTAGCGCCTCCTCTAATGATTTCTTTAGTGCTTTACATGGGTTGACTATCTGCTCATCAGTTTGCTGTGATCCCACGTTTGGTGGGGCAGGGTCGCCATGTAATGTTTCTTTTTCCTTGTAAGTCATTCTTCCATTCGCCAATGGTTGAAGAATATCTTAATGAGAATAATAAAATTGTATTAAAAACAGAGATACAAGCCATAGAGCTATATGTAGCTTCTAGGTACTTGTATCTGGACCATGTGAGAGCAGAAAAGCTCAAAGTTTGGTCTTAATATAAGTGATGCAGCTCTGGTGACTGCGGACAGCTCTATTTGGGGTGCCTTGATGAGCTTAGAGCTAAAGAGCTCTATTAACATCAGGCGATGGTATGAGAGCTAGAAAGCTCTATTTATCTTGAAAGGTATCCATTATTATGGGAGCTTCGCTATAGTAAAAGACACCTTGAGAGTTCTGATAATACTCTGATTTTATTAATCAACACACAGGTCTTTTATACATTAACAAAATCGCTTGCTTCATCATTATGCATGTAAAAATTAAATTTGCAAGATTGATCACCTGAAATCGGTGATTGCATACAAGAATGCCGAGTAAGCTATACACAAAGTTCATTGCACATGCATAGTATATCTCTTGTTTTTAGTTGAAAGTAATCATTTACTTGGAAGAACATATCGGAGCCAATCTACAGAGGGTATTAATTTACTTTATATATGTTTCTACATTGCTGTCTCTCCAAGAGGCTGTTCGGTTTTCTACTGCATTTCTCTGGCCTTGTGAGCTTGCTTCCTGTTCCAGTAGCAATAATTGCTGAAATTAACTTAACCTATAAAGTAAACAACCCACGGACTTCAGCCAATTTCAACCCACCTTTACATCCTATTCCGAATTTCGTGCACATCCATGGTCAACAACTTTTATCCACTAAAAACGTTTGATTGGTGTATTTACTATCTAATTTCATTATAGTCAGTATTGAATCAAAGCTATATATTATGGCGCCTAAATGTATGCTCTGTTCTGCCTATCTCAATAAACATAAAACTGGATTCAAATGCGGTGACTGTCGGCACGACTTCCACGCTACTTGCAGTAACCTATCCAAAGAAATCACATCGACTATTATGAGCGGCACTGTTGCTTTCCGATGTGCCGGCTGTATTAAAAAAACCTCTACCAATGATTGCGTTTCTGATAGTGATGAAAGTGAGACATCTAATATTTTAGCAGCCGTCCAGAGCATGTCTAAACAAATTGAGGTTATCAAATCAAAACAAGCAGAATTCAATAATTCGATTAATACTTTGCTGCATGGTTTTAACGAAATTAGTAAACTTGTGACCACTGTTGAAGATAATAAAAATAGAATTAAAGCCTTAGAGGCAGAAAAATCACGTACGAGTAAAAACATGGAAGCCATGGAAGAACGTATGAAAACATTAGAAGATAGATCTCTAACTAATTTTATTGAAATTAAAAATATGCCTCCATGCCCGGATGAACAACCTGTTGATACTGCTAAAAAATTCATAAATTCCTCAAATTATCTTTAGAAGAAGCTGATGTACTGAAGGTTTATCGCCGTAAGAGTAGAGCGAATAACGTAAATTCTGTTAGCCCATTAATTATTAAGTACTCTAATCAGTCAATCAGAGATCGTGTGCTAATTGCTAGTAAGGTTACCGGAGGTGTGAAGGCCGATATGCTGGGATATAGGTAAAAGAGCATTATTTATTTTAGTGAATTTTTGTCGAAAGAAAAGAAAACTCTTTTACACAAGGCGAAGCAGTTTAAGCAAGAGAATGGGTTTAAATTCGTTTGGATAAAAAATTCGAATATTTATTTAAAAAAGGATGAAAGCGCATTACCTTTTGTTATCTCAAACGAAAAAAGTCGTAAGGAGCAGTATCCAAGATAGCTCCAAATAATAACCTAGTTAATGTCAATAAATACATATTATCAAAATGTCAGAGGATTGCGTACCAAAACAGAACACGTTCTAATAAATATAATTTCTAACGACTATGATGTCATATGCTTTACGGAATCATTTCTGCAAACGGGTGTTCTTAGCTCAGAGGTATTTGACGATAGGTATGTGGTTCATAGAAGAGATAGGAATTTGAGAATGTCAGGGCGAGAGGATTGTGGTGGGTGTCTTATCGCAGTTAAGGGTACCTTTAATTCATTTCGAGTCGAATCTTTCGAAACAGACTATGAAGTGCTATGGGTGGCAATAAAAGAAAACAACTTAACTCTATACTTATGTTGTGTTTATATTCCTCCCCAAACACCTTATGAATCATATAACTCCCTTTTTTCCAGCGTTACTGATAAAATATTAGAGCTTCCTACTAACTCAATTGTAATCTTCTTAGGGGATTTCAACTTACCACATATTAACTGGACTTACGGTGGTGTTGACCAATCATTTGCCAAATTCTATGAAGGAATTGATAATGGAATACAGTTGTTTATCCCCGAAGTAATTCAACGCAATCACAATCATTTTCCGAAATGTTATAGCTCCCAACTGATTAAAGTCCTTAAGGCAAAAGATAAACATAGACGACTGTACAAAAAAAGTCCCCACTCGGAGATTTATAAGACTTTCTCTTATTTGAGTAAGATATCAAAATCCTTGATTACTCAATGCTATCAAAAGTACATCAACCACACCGAGCATTCGCTAAAACACAACCCTAAGGCATTTTGGGCTTTCAGTAAGAACCTAAATAGATTGAACACGTATCCCAAACAAATAACATTTAATGATGATACATCGTCATGTCCTCCATTTATATGTGAGATGTTTTCCGCGCACTTTACATCCGTGTACTCTGAAAAAGATCCCAGAATTATCCGTTCGCCTTCTCTGGACGCTTCTAATATGAATATAATGCTAAGCTCCATCCCTTCGGAATAAGTTCTTAATGTATTAAACAATCTTGATTGTGATAAAAATCCGGAACCTGATGGGATTCCAAATATTCTTTTTAAGAGATGCGCACAAAGTCATGCGGAACCGCTTAGTAATCTATTCAATCTATCAATCACTAATAAAATTTACCCAGTAGCTCTTAAAAATTGCTTCGTTATGCCTATTTATAAATCTGGTGACTCTAAACTCGTCATTAACTATAGACCCGTTTCCATTTCTAACGCTCTTGCACTTATCTTTGAAAAGGTTGTTTATTATCAACTCCTATTCCAAATAAAATCATTTATTTCTGAAAAACAGCATGGATTTTTACCGGGGCGATCTACGATAACCAACTTATCTCTATTCAGAGACAAAATCGCATCCGCTCTTGATGATAATACGCAAATAGATTCTATCCACACTGACTTTGCCAAAGCATTCGATAAGATTAATTACAAACGCTGTCTTTCAAAGATGGCTCTAATGGGGTTCCAGACAGACACCATATCTTGGTTCCACTCCTATTTAACCAACAGAGATAATATCGTTGTATTTAATGGCTATCAATCCTCCTCATTTGAACAAATTTCTGGAGTGCCCCAAGGTACAATACTTGGACCATTAATTTTTCTCATTTATAACAACGACATGCCTTCTTGTTTTGTATCTGATTGCTTATTATACGCTGATGATGCGAAGGTCTTTAGGAAAATTAATAACGTGACGGATTGTGTTCATCTTCAAAAAGATATACTACGGCTGGAAAAATGGTCACATGATAACTGTATTGAAGTCAACGTCAGCAAATGCAAATGTATCTCGTGTCATCGCAAAAAAGACCCTATATTCTTTGACTACACCATCCAAGACACTACTCTCTCTCGTGTCAATGAGATAAAAGACTAAGGTGTAATATTTGATCAAAAACTCCTCTTTATTTCACATATAAATTTCATTACCTCCAGATCATTTCGTTTATTAGGCTTTATCTTTCGCACTTGCAAATCATTTAGGTCAGCATCCTCTTATATAAGTCTTTTTTATTCTTTAGTAAGGAGCATTCTTGAATATGCTAGTCAGGTTTGGAATCCTTTTTATTTTTCTTATAGTGCACAAATTGAGGCTGTCCAGCGAAAATTCACCAGAGTTCTATTGCTCAGATTGGAGAATACCACCCTAGAGTATCATGAACGACTAGCAAAATATAACTTAATGACACTGGAAAATCGCAGAATCTACTTGGATAGTACGTTTCTATACAAGACCTTAAATGGTATAGTATATTGTGATGCATTGGTGTCTAATATTGACTTACATGTCCCTTCGCGTAACTCGAGATCCCAGACCATCTTTAGATTACCCACTTGCAGAACAATCATTAAAGAAAAATCACCTATCTACAGAACTACGAAATCATACAATATAAGATTTAACAATATAGACGTCTTTAACGCTAGCCCTCTGACATTTAAAAAGCTAATCCAGCTAATCCTGGTTATCGGCTTATTCTGCCAATTGGCACCCGGTTATTGCTGGTCAGATCACTTCTTCTTCTTCTTTATTTTACAAATGTCGGCATAGAATTTCCACACTTGAGTTCCACTTGTTTAAGAAGTCTAAATGAAGCCTTTAATTACTGTGTAAGATTTGTGTATGGATTTAGACGGCATGATCACATCCCATCTTTCAGCAACAACTTGCTGGGTTATTCTCTCAATGAGCATCTACAGAGAGCGCTACTAATTGCTCTCCATAAAATGATATATACTTCGCGTTTGTGGAATCGACTGCCGACAAATGCTCGGCGCACCAATCGATTATAAAATTCAAGCAGCTTATTAAAAATAAATTGCAAGTATGTCAGAGTTGGTTCGTTAGTTAGCGGAGCAGAGCCAAGCTAGGTGAATCTGTAAATCAATTTTACAATTTGGTTCCAAATTATTTTTTTTTCCTCTCATTACATTACATTTCATTTTAATTTTTTTTTCTCTCATTACATTACATTTCATTTTAATTTTTCTCATTACTTTTTGCTCGTTTTTATTGCACGTTACTCTTGTATAGATTTGAATTTAAATAAATAAATAAATTGCGATTGAAATAGCCTATGCTAGTTCCACTATGGTATTTCCTCATTTTTTTTTGCTTCCTGGATGCCTGGAATTACAATGTTATCTTTATATAACTGAGACTGTAGTGAAAAGTTATCTTGTTCTAACGTTTTCCTTCTAGAAATTTTTTCATCCTCTAGTTTGTTAAAATCACGTAAAATTTCCGACTTCATTTTTTGAATTTCACTTTTTTAAACCAAAAAGAAAATAAATATAAATGTATCCGTAAAATTTGAATGGTCTATTATTCACACCTAAAACGTTCAAAGTCCTTAAAATAAATACACCAATTAAATTGTGAACGCACATGAAGCATAAATATACATACTTGTAAAAGTAAAAGAAAAATATCTTCCGTAAACAGAAGCTATGCATAGTGGAAGTAGAGTACTTCCTGCTCCCAAGAGGGTAAGAAGGAAAGGAGGACTGTAAAAGCTTTTTTGCACATTTCATATTTGCAACATTTCATCCGTGTAAAATGCAAAACGGTGTGTGGTGTACAATAAACTATACCTGCACATACTAAACTTATGTGCTGCTGTCTCTCGAAAATATGATTTACTATCCCCTGTGTATTTATTTACCTTTATTTTTATAGTGATGTGTCGACTCAAGCTTTATACCAACAGGAAAATTCTATGCAAATATTTTCCAAAAATAGCAAAGTTCCCAAAGTGAAGCCTGCTCTTGCTTATTTTAAATTTATTTATTTTCTTTTACGTTAAAGTTTTACAAATTTAAAATAAACATATAAAAAAATATGTGAAACACAAATTATAACTTTTATACAATATAATTTAATCAAACACATGTATGATATTTGGTATACAGTTTTATGTGGTGAATTTTATATCATGGAAAATTTAAAACACGAGCTACAACGAGGCATAATATAGTCACTTTAAGGTCCATTTAAATGGTAAAACAGAAATACTCTAAATAAAAACGAAGAACAAGATTCTTAAAATGCAATTTTATATCCCCTTAAAAACAGAAAGAACCTTTTAACGCGATGAAATTTACTGGTCTAATTAATATAATGCATTTTGTACATTCAATTACCTCGGATTATTGAATTATTGAACTTTTGATTGAGCCTAATTTTTAATGTTCATTACCACAATGGACGCATTCCTCGGTAGAAAATTGATAAAATAATAATTTAGACATCAAACTTTTTTATTGGATCTACGTACACTCTTGCATTCTAGCATCTACATAAGTCATTGCATGGAGCTTGCATGTGTTCCGCATGTTTTCCTAAGAGGAATTGTTCCATGAACCCTGCAGTAAGATTCCATATGCCATTAAAGTTCTTCATTAGCAACAGCTACGGATTTCAGGCTGTGCGTCCGTCCACTGTCTCTACACTAATAAAAGGAACATTTCTGTAATGAATTTTCCTCTGTTGGCTCCACATCAATTCTCAATTAAGTAAATTTGTAAATATTGTTCATTTTGAAACAGTATTTTTCCACGCGAATAGCTTTTAATGCCGACTGCACTATTTGATATTTGAATTATGCTACGAAATCATCTAGGAAATATTAGACGAGCCCAATATAAATCCCATGTCTGGATCTGCATACACACATATAATAGCTCGCTTTAAGTGCGAAACATTTTTCAAATAAATAAAAATGTTCAAAACCTAATTTATGCACTTAGTTGTGTAAATGAGTACAGACCAGCGCTTGGTGCAATTTCTTACTAACTTAGAGTTCAGACCTCCCGCCTAATAAAAACTATTAAAAGCGAAACGTTCCATATAAAAATCGCTTCCTCATCAAATAATTTAAAAATTTCCATAAAATTCCAATGCGGGTGCACCTTACTAAGCAATCCAATCAATTTACATCGAGATAGCGCAGTACTCCTCCAGTCTCCATAAAATCTTCTCGAGTTGATAGCTATAGGTAACGATATATGTTTACAGCGTCACGATGCCATTTTGATTGCTCATAATGACATCTTCATAAATTCTTGAGAAAACATGAAACTATTTTATTTCAGAGATGGCATCATATTACAGGTACACCGACTTTGTCTGCTTCCTCTGCAGAGGGTGAATAAAATACATAATCATCAGTAGTGGTCGGTAATAATGCTGACAATTATGACCCATCTCAGTTACATAAATACCCATCCAATAACATATGTATATGGAAAAGGCTGATAAAACCGTGAGTAACAAGTTATATCGATTATGTATGTGAAAGTATGTGTTTTACATATGTGTTATTGCGGTAAACTCAAAAGGTACCCTATGATGCAAGCCTAGCAAAGCGGAAGGGAAATATTGGGTCAAGCATTTGTACAGATGAGAAGAGTGCCGGAGGAGCCACTTTACATTAATTCTGAACTTTGACAGTTTGCAAGTGAGAGAAAAAACCGAAGATGGTAAGCTGTTCGACATTACCCCAGTTCGAGATAAGAAATAGTTGCGAAATTGGACTATGGATAAGAAAGCTCTAACAATTTTAAGGGAACATAATTAAAATTTTAGAGAAGAGCATTCACTTTGCTGAATTAATAACTACTGAAAATAATGTAAATGTGAGCAAATTCATTTAAACGTGTTAGCGCCAGGGACCGTAATCATTACGATCAAAATAGTAAAAATTACAAATTAATCAATCACCAGTAAAAATTAAAATTTGAGTTTTAATTTTGAAATCACTAATAATCATTACATCTGAGTTTTACGCCATTCACTCAAGAATAAAACTCACATCTAAGTTTTTCGTTGTAAAATCATCAATGATCATCAGACTTGAGTTTTATTTTTTTCGCTCAAAAATAAAACTTGGGTCTGATTTTTAAAATTTGGAATCAGAAATAATCATTATCGGTTGAGTTTTATTTTTTCGATCAGAAATAAAACTCAAAATAGTATTCCAGGTCCACATTGCGTTGAATATTATTACTAACTTTGGTTTTCGGTACTTCTTGGGTAGTAGAATACACTGATAATTCTCATAATTTCTCAGCTTTTTTTAATGATGTTATAAGCCATTTGTTAAGATTTATGCATGTAAGAACCCTTCTCATCACAATTGCGGGAGAAGGTAGCAAGTGAAAAGTTGGAATTTTTTTTTGAGAACTTAGGATATGACTTTAGGCATTTAGTTTGAATATGCCCAAAATCGGATGAGGGGTACTTTCTCGGCCATATTTGAGGGGGGTTAGCAGTTTTAAAATCTGTAAATGTGAAGGAATTTTTTCATAATAGTTTCCTGCAAACTTAATTTTCTATTATTTCATTGTTTGTGTAATAATATTATTCCTATTATTTAGCGGATGTTCTGTTCCATCTTCAAGAAATGCAAACAAAACATATATAGTTAAAATACGAACATTTTACAAAAATTTCGTATTATTTATAAATTTTTATTTAATTTAACGAAACACAATTTTCTCAAATTTGCATCTGACAAGTTATATCTCAGGTCACTAGGAATTAACTTCAGCGCAGAAAACGCTCTTTCTACGATTACGTGTGTGTCTGGAACACCATGCAAAATCAATGCTATTCTATATAAGAAGGAAGTCTTATGTTTGTTGCCTTCCCAATAGGCCAATTGGTTCGAATCTATGTCAATTCGCTTTTCTTTGTATGATTCGATTTCGTTTCGTGAATAGTTATCACAGCCATTCCACACAAAACCGATCACCTTGGAACCCGACCATCTCCGATTTGAGTGAAACTTTCACAGTTTGTAGAGCCAAAATAGCTCACCCATATTATCCCCTCACTAAGGGGTTAGAAATTTCGTGAATGGAGCAAGCGATTTTTCTGATCTAAAGGCCAAATGAAGCTTAATACTTTAATAGCAGCACCGAACGGTGTGATTTCTTGAAAATGATGCTTTATCGTTAAATCACGAAATCTGTAATCCCATAGCGAGGAGAAAATATGGGTGAGCTATTTTGGTAGTCCCTACAAACTGTGGAGTCTCATAAAAATTGGATATGATCGGGTTTCGTGTGGAATGACTAATAAACATATGAAGATATGAATCATGGAAGCCCAAGTCGGTAAAATTCTAGTTTTATTAAAGTATGTACGAACATATATATTTTAAAAACTACTAGATGGAAAGAAACCAATGAAATTGAATGCTTTAAAACTCAACCGATAATGATTATTTCTGATTCCAAATTTTAAAAATCAGACCCAAGTTTTATTTTTGAGCGAAAAAAATAAAACTCAAGTCTGATGATCATTGATGATTTTAAAACGAAAAGCTTAGATGTGAGTTTTATTCTTGAGTGAATGGCGTAAAACTCAGATGTAATGATTATTAGTGATTTCAAAATTAAAACTCAAAAATAATTATTACAAGTTGATTTTTTTTTTATTAATTATATTTTCGAATTCTACCGCATAATGAAAGTAGATGCCAGATTATGTGCACATAATTGATCCCCGACCGGTTTTTCATATCCCTTGTTAAATGATTTTTTTATAGAAGAAACAAAAAATACTCATTATTTCCGGTCCCTGGTTAGCGCCCAAACTTTGATAAACAATTTTCTCCGTATTTAAAAATAATTATACTTACAGGTATTATAGAGACAGATACAACGCCTGACGGATTTCACTAAGCCATTTGGTTGATTTTGCAAAACAAAAGTGCACTATAATTGGCTTGGACACATGAACTTGTAAGCATGACTTGCGATGCCATGCAACACCCATGTACACCTTATGAAAAGCACCACAATATTTCAAAGATTGTGACAAAAAATAACCGTAGAAATATTTTTAAACAAATTTAAGATAGGAAATTTTATTTACCCTTGTTCTAGCATTGCCTCGCCGAGGTAAAGACAATAATTTTAAAAAACTGTTACATGAATGACCGAAATATTTTCATAGTAAAGCCTAGTACTAAGGTCCATGCTAAACTAAATTTTAGCGGGTCTCCAAAATCGGCCCGTTCTTTAGCAGCTAAAATATGACAGCGGAGACTCAGAGAAAAGACATATTAAAAACAAGAAGAAGAAGAATTTTGCAAATTTTTTTACGGAAATACAACGCGCGGTTATAATATTTCTAAAAACAGGTAGTTAAAATTATTTTGAAATATGAAAAATATAAAAACAATATACATAATGTATATACAATAAGAAAAAAAAATTAACAATGATATTGAAAATGCGGCCACGAAAAGAAATCCAATTCATCTGTATCTACAGCCCAGACGTACAATACTACGTTAACTACAAAAATCTGATCAATAAATTTATCAAATCTCAGAATTCTGACAATAAATATTTTTAGCGTGCTAAAGAACGGCCCGGGCGGATGAATTCAAGCTAAATTTTTTGGAGAGTTACTGGTGGTGCCATCTCTAATCAAAACCCAAAAGCAAATTTAGCGCGTTGACCTTAGTACCGCTCTCGCTAAAATTCAGGATAAATTTTCGCCGATATCTTTTAGCTTGCTAAATTTTCATACAAAATTTAGCTTAGCGCGGACCTTAGTACTAGGCTTAAGCAGTGAATTATGTTTATTTTATTTTATGTAATTTTTGTGCTTCATCGGTGTATTCGAGTCATGATAAAAGTCGCATCGGTATGATTGTGAAGCATCTACTGTTCAATCTCAAGGATAATTAGACAATTCATTTCAATCAGATTTTTTAGTGTACTCGTTGAATCCATGTAATTATAATGATGACCAAAAAAATACTTGTCAAGATGATGAATCGAACTTTCGTCAGTCGAATCACAGGCAGTAAGCTTGTCACTGAGCTATATTACTACGCTAAAGTATTATTTCAATTTGAATAATTTTGTTCAAAAAGAAAGCACCTCCAACGACAAAAATGATTAGATTAAAACTTTATTATGGTTTCCATAAGATTTCAAAAATGATTAATCAACAAAATGATTCTTATTTCCAAATTTTTATTTATTTAACTTCCAATATGAACCGAGTAACGTATATTATGTAACCGACTCGAGCACCGATTTCAAAAAGATCTCTCATTTTTGTGGTTGCTATTGCTGTTGCTGTTCTGCTATACCGAGAGGGAAATTTGTCTTCAACAATGTGGCGACTGCTTAGCAGCAACACGCTTGGGCACGAAATGGTGATAGGTCACAGGAAACGTAAATCTGCAACAAAGTGTAGAACTAGCTCACGCTCAAGTTAATCAGCTGGCCTTTCCTCTGGCTGAGAGGGGTTCCACTCGAATGTGTTACGAATTTTTGGCTGCAGATTTCATTAAATAGAGCGTAAGCGTAAAATGGTTAATCTACAGGCGACCTATTTTTTCTCGTTTTAAAGAAGTGGAATGCCGTGAATAGAGTGGAGACAGTCTGCAGCTTTGTTCGAAAGTACTCAGCACGAGTACTGCGCTAGCCGTACTCGAAGTACTGTGCAATTTGTATTCTGAGGCCTGATTGATGGCCAGGTCCAAGTTCAGTATTGGTTCGTCGCGTACAGTATTTTCTGTGTAAATTTGTGTATCGTTTAGTTATCAACGCAAAATAGCGTGTGCGGTGTTGTGTGGTGATGACAGAATAATTAATTGGATTGGATTGGGTTTAATAGAAATCGTCCGAAAGTGTTATCTGAGTACCGTGAAGCGATGGGGCACCGTGTTGAGATGGTTCGATTTTGTTTTTATTTAATTGTTAGACTTCTCGCTCTCGGTGCTTTGTAGTTAAGCGACTTAAACTTCGAGGGACGTATTTGGTTTATTTATTTGTCTGCTTTTCGAAAGGATTATCTTCGTTCTAGCTGAAGTTTCTTTTTCTTGGCAAATGGCGGAACTACTACAATGGTAAGTATTTGCCGCCTGTTATAGTCTTACTGTTTTAGTGTAACGCCTGATGGTATTGGTGACTTCGTGCTACGCAGGGGAAAGCAGAGCTTTGTCCCGAAAAGCTTTATTTCCCCTGTCGAATCTTTGTCGATGGAAGAATAAATCAGGACAAAAGATTTGTTTTTAATAAAAATTGAAATTTCTTTTTTGGTGACTTACAGCAAAGTTTTTGTAGGTTCGGCGGTTCAATTGCCTCACGTTGCACCTTTCCTGTAGAAAAAAAGAAAACAAAGGAATCTAACCACTTTCTACTCGCAACCTTATGAGCCCACAAGTTCGTGATCGTGGCGTATTGGTGTCCACTACGCGATAGCCATTACACTCGCGGACTAATTCCTAATGATACGTAGCTTACCGACAAAGCAAAAACTCATTAAATTCAACTGTTAATTTATTGCGCTAAAATTTATTTCTGTTCCACGACAAGGAAAACTCATGTATCTAGAAAAAAACACTTTACTTAATTTTCCAGAAATTCAACTAACGATCTTCACAGTTTTTTAACTGGTCTACTCGCTATCCAAATTCCAAACAAACTATCCTGATCCGTGTTTTATGCCTATCTCTCTCTGACCGTTCGGTGGGGAAAACAAATATAGCCGGAAGGACTATTCCAGTGGGCTCGTCGTTATTTTATTAGACGCTTAAGGTTAGTGACATTTACCCATATTTCTCAACTAATTTTTTTTTCTAATCAAGTAGTATATGGACACTTTGGATACCAAATAACGTTGCGTCTGTAAGGGACAGAAGTCCCTTGTCCCACTATAGAGTAAAACATATGAGCATGTGCACGGGAAAATGAAAGTTGGTAAGACTAAAGTTGCTTTTTGTACCACTTGTGTGTAAAGTAAATGGCAGAATTGGAAACAATTTCCACAATATGGAGGTGTGTTTATACCGTGTGACACTATTGATCTGAAAAATGAGAGTAGAGTTGTTATGTTCGGACACATGTGAATGCATGTAGTGTAACTGCTCAAGAGGTGGGTTTATATTTTTCGCGGTCGAATTTCAAATGAAACTTGTTTTTTCAGCGGCGAGGTTTTGTTTCCGTGTGGGAACCATAGTTGGCTAAGTTTTTGTTTACGTGGGGGACGATCGGGGCAACGGTTTTTTTTTACGTGGGGGACGATCGGGGCAAAGTTGTTGTTTACACTCTGTCTTCGAGGGGGCCTGCTGGGGGCAAAGTTTGTTGTTTATATTTTTTTGTGTTGAAAGCGAAAGTGGCTGGTTATAGAGAGAAGCGGTGTATAAATGTTGGGTAAGGAAAATTTTTGCGTCGTTTCGAATTAATGCGATGATCTGAAAAAATGTCAGGCGAAGGAATAAAAGACGTGGTTAATAGCAGCCAAGTATTTTTATTACAATCGATGAACATTTTTTCATAGTTTCTGTTTGAAGTATTCGTAAAAATTATAAATTTCACAAAACAGTCCAAGAACAAGTATAGCACCCGCTAAAAACTTCAAAGTGCTGAAAGCATAAATTAAAGTCTTTGATGGAGCCGGCTTAGTGAGCGGTTTATTGTATAGTCCACATACATCTCGACCATTGGCATACGTGCAGTTTGGAGATCGATGACTGTGTTCTGCTCCAACGTCTTCTGGGCAGTTCATAGCATACATTTCCAGGGAGCAAAAGTAACATTTTATTTTATCTTTAAGATTTGTATAAAAGAATCCACTTCTTGCTAGTTTGCAACACTTTCTGTCATCTAAAGGAAGATTATGGAAAGTTTTTAAGCGGTCAGATTCTCTTTTCAAGAGTAGCATGATGACTATGTTTTAAAAATATTACACGACTTTTTTTTATATCAATCCAGGCGTTCTTATTACGTGAAAAGCCTAACCATTTAACTAATTCTTTATTTTGGCGTCTTTTTAAAACTTTTTCTACAAGATAAAGATCCGGATGTTTGACTGAAGCCAGCTCCAGCTCATAAACTTTCCCTGAATCACATTTTGTTCATAATCCTCGAGAACATAGGTTGTTGAAAATGTTATTTTTACTTTATTTATAAGAAATATTTCGGTAGACCAATTAGGGGTATAGCCTTTTTCAAATACATGCTTATGCTTACTTATACGAACAAAATCACCTATTTTAAAGTTCGGTTTGGGTTTTACCTTTGGATATTTATACACAGTCGACAATAAACGTTTCTCGTTGCGTGGGGCAACATCTACAGGCTGCATTTTAATACTGCGATGCTTTGTTGAATTATACGCTTCTGTTAACTTAGTTAACATACTAATCCAGTGATAATTGCCATTCGTACTGAATTCTTTCCACGTCTTGCTTTTTAACCTTCTCTTAAACTTTTCTACAGTTGAAGCTTTTAAAGCGCTGTAAATGGAATAATGGTTAATATCATAGCGATTCATAAGCTGTCGAAACGATTTATTAAAGAACTCCTTTCCATCATCTGTTTGTAAATTTCTTGGAATACGACCTTGATTAAAAAGAGACTGCATCGCTTTAACAACTTCTGATACCTTTTTACTTTTAATTGGTGAGGCCCATGCATATTTGAAAACGTATCAATTACAGTGAGAAGAAAACGAAAGCCTTGGTTTTCTGAAGCGTACGAACCCATATCGACCAAGTCTGACTGCCACAAAGCATCAATACCCTTTATAGTAACACTCTATCGCTTAATGTTTTTGCGAGCTGTTTATGCAGTTCATTCACGACTTGTCTTCTACCTATTTTACCAAATGTATAAATACAACTCAATGAATAACAGTTTTATATAAAATATTTTAAAACCAGCAATGATGAAGTTTAATCATCCGGTTACAATGATGGTTGCTGGACCTTCAGGCTGTGGAAAAACAACATTTATAAAAGACCTTCTCAATAATGTATTTTTAACAAGGCCGCAAATAACAAGATTTATCTGGTGTAATACAGAACATGGGGCTCTGCCCTCAGATACCACATTCGCTAATATCGAATTTATTGATAGTATTCCTGAAGAGTTTGTAAATTATACACAGGAACCTACATTAATAGTATTGGACGATATGATGTTAAATGCTTTAAGCAGACAAGTTTGTGAACTCTTTACGCAGGGAGCACACCATCGCAATTTTTCAACAATCCTTGTAACACAAAATGTATTT
Source organism: Dioctria linearis (assembly GCA_963930735.1). Classification (NCBI taxonomy): domain Eukaryota; kingdom Metazoa; phylum Arthropoda; class Insecta; order Diptera; family Asilidae; genus Dioctria; species Dioctria linearis. Next base: position 84,196,872 of record OZ005740.1, read on the forward strand.
CATCAAGGCAAGTTTTGCCGAGACATATCACTTAACTGTAAATACCTCGTTGTGTTTAACAACCCTCGAGATAAGAGCCAATGTATTCATTTACCGAGACAGATTTATCCAGAAAACAGTTCAGAGCTGCTAAAAATATATAAGAGATTACACGGGTGCCCCATGATATTTACTGGTAGATTCCACTCAAGATATCAACGAGGTGTTAAGATTTCGTACTGATATTTTTAACAAGACATTTACAACTTGTTTCTGTGCACCTTTAATCAGTAAAAATGTGTGTCACGAATGAATCGCTTAAGGCACAACAAGCATATGCTATATGTTCTTAGAACAGCGAGACCGAAAATAAGGCAGGCCATTATTAAAAATGCCGAACCCGAGGTCATTAAAACTCTTTGCGGAATTACTCTTAATACTTTGAAGGGAAACCATATCCCTCATGGAAAAATGTACAATTCGCTCTGTAAGTATAAAAAGGATTTGCGAAAATTAGTTGTTGCAAAAATATCTGTACCCAGACAACGTAAAATACTGAACTAGCGAGGAGGCTTCTTACCAGTGTTGTTAGGAAGTGTATTATCAGGTGTAATTGGTTCATCAATCGAGAAATATGTTTTAAAAAAATAATCTAAGTAAAATGTTACTTCTTTCACCAGAAATTTACGAAAAATTTAAAAACGAGATTGAGGATTCCCTGAATCAATCTAGCTTCGATAAGACAATGGATAAAATATTAAAAAACAAGAATATATCTGATAGGGAAAAAATGGTATAACTACCGAAATGAGTTAATAAAGTTTTCAAACTTAAGACGGAAAGCTGTGCGTGTGTCAGATGAAAAACCAAATATTCACATACCGCAAGAAAAGCAAAAAAGTTTGCGGGATAGTGCTACTCAAACTAAATTTATTCACATACCACAAGATAAGCAGAAAAGATTGCGGGACAGTACTACTCAAACTAAATTTATTTTTAAAGATGAAATATCAACACAGACATCACCCTTAAAAGAAAACACACCTGAAAGAATGGAAGAGGATTTCTTCGAACTTGCTGAAATATCACCACCAAGACAACCTTTATCACCCGCTTCCAAACGTCGTTTGTCAGCTAGTGGTATAGGAAAAAGTCTAAAACCACCTTCAAAAATACCTAAGACGATTTCTGAGACCGAGTCTCGAGATAAAGATTATAAGGTAATTACGGCTGAGGATGGTATAACCCAGTACACTATACCTGCAGAAATGAGTATATATGAAGCTGCGAACTTATTAGATGAACTTGACACGGAAAGTCCTACAGCTGAGAAAGATAGAAAACCATCCAAAAATCAATCTATATTAAGGCCGTCTCTGCTAGATCCCAGTCAATATATGCTTTCGTTGCCAGATAAGAAAGTTGTCCGACAAAGTGATCGTCTAAAAAACGCAGCAAAAAATAGAAGTGCCAGCGTACCAGCAATTGCTTGGGAGAACGTGTAATAATAATAAGCAGAAATTCTCAAGTGTACCGAACGTTGGCTGTGAAAGAATTTAAAAATGCAATTTTATCGCGAAATTTCGCTATCAGCTTTTACAAATGCACTACCTAGAGCATGCAAGTTTACTGATGACTGGTGTATTGGTATAACTGAAATTTCGTTGCCATATCATGCCATTAAAGGAGGAGTCAAGCGAAATATAGATGAAAATGTAAATCAGAGTAATTTTATAAGGGTAAGACGTGAGGCATCTGATCCGTTAAAAGAAATAGCAGAGCAGCAAAATAAATGAAACCGTTAAACTCGAGTGGACTAAAGAGAATCTTGAGAAAGCTAGCTACAGAGCAGGACAAGTAAATTTTTCTGCATTCCTACTAACATTTTATAACGCTATTTCACCATCATGGTATACCATGTACTTGGATGATGTTAAGAAAAAGATGTGGGATCGGTTAGAAGCTGACTTTTTTGATAGTGTTATACATGAAGTAAGCTACAAACAGGATCCACACGAGTTTACATTACACATATTTCAGGGGATTCGATAGACAATTACACACATCCAGCGCTTAGTATCAAGAGCTCGTGAGACAGAAAAAAATACTGGTGGCAAAAAGGTACATAATGTACTGCGCTTGGAAGATTTGAGAGTCACATTCAAAATAAAAAAACCACTTCCATCTCATCTTAATGTCAGAGATCTTATTACGCTTTTTATATCAAATGTACACTTTGATGATCAAACTCTTAGCGAGCAAGAAAAACAAAAGATAATTATTCAAATTAAGGATACGATTTTTAACATCTTGAATAGATTGAATAAAGATTCGATTAATGCTAAACCGCCCGAACAGCGAAAAATTATTAAAGGTAGCAATATTTTGGATGTTCCATACGAAAAACAAAGTTCCGGTGAATATTTAACTACACCAGTGCCTATTGATACTATTATAGACAACCTGTCCAACTTCTTTACGGATATATTTCTCGAAACACCTGAAAATAAGCGTGAGCCTGACGCCATATTGTCAGAAATAAAAGAATCTTTTAATACGGCAGGATTACGTCAGGAGCATATGTCAACAATAGACACACTTAATAGACTGGAAAGATCAGTTACGGACTGGGCACTAAGGTCACCGCAAGAGTCTCAGCAAACATCAAAGGACTGTTATGAAAAATATATAATTTATGTCTACACTGATATTATTCAGCCCAGAGTTATAGGTGATCAGTTAGTACGATACTTACGTATAATACCTTTAAAAGAACGTGAAAGTACAATAAGATTTCAACATGTAGATTACTGTCTTATTGAAAAAACCTTTATCGAAAGTATTTCTATAAAAAATAACTAATCAGCAAGGCGAGTTAATTGATTTCAAGCCAGGCTATATTCCGACATTTATAATCTCCATTTTAAAAGAAAACAAACTATATATACTCATACAACAAACAATTTAACATAGTGTGGAGGTAATAGCATTTTGTATAACTTCGAAAATGAATTCATATTATACTAAATATTACGCAATTCAAAGTGGCGGTTCAGGAAGTAGCAGTCGCATGCTTATAAAAAGACGCAACCCCTTTGCAGCTTTACATTTCGCTCCAACTTCTAAACGTAAAAAGCGTTCAAAATCACAAAAATCCGTTAAATGAGGTTCAAAAACAAAAAAGACAGCTAAAAGAGCATCTATTAAAGGCAAACGTAAGATACGTAAACGTGTGTTAAATATTTTTGATAAATAGACAACACGCATTCTTTGCATGAAATCTGAATTAGACCTTTTCTCTACACCACCTGTACAAAGTAGCATCTTAAAAACTGAAGAAGTATCTTATAAACCTATAGCTTCTTTGGATATCTCGTCGGTATTGGAATTTGCATCGCTAGGACATGGTGACACATATCGAGACTTATCAAGCATATACCTTCGATTGAAATTACAACTGGTTAAAATCAAGGACGGAAAAGAAGAACTTTACACAGGCGAAGATATCGAAATAACTAAACCGGATAAAGCCAAAGCCACTGTTCGTGATGAAGGCCCTGGCCTTGTAAATAACGTACTCCATTCACTTTTCCGTCAATGCACAATTTACTTAAATGGAAAAGCAGTTGCTCAAACTGATAACAATTACAACTATAGAGCCTATATTGAGAATTTATTAAATTACGGAAAAGATGTAGCTTCAACACATTTGGAATCGGTTGGTTGGCATCTAGATCAAAATAATATGGAGGTAGTTGAAAACCCTGCGCTAAATGAAGGTTATTTGGCAAGACAAAAGCTGTTTGATAAAAGTAATGTTGTTGAGCAGATGGGAAAGGTTCACGGCGATATGTTTAATCATGATAAATTATTAATGAACGGTGTTGATTTACGGGTAGTTTTAGCACTCGAAAAACCCGAATTTTACCTTTGGTCAAAGGATGATGATAATTCCCACGAGTTAAGATAGTAGAACCAACTGTGAACCAACTAGATCAAAATCCCCGATCTAATAGAATGATACTAGGAAGCTACAGTCTTGCTAGCCCGTTGTTGTGGGAAGAAACTCATAAGGACGTCGACCACAGCCAAAAAGGAGTCAGTCGGTACCTGTTCTTTACACAGGACAGTAATTTATTTGAATCAAGGTGAAGTGTATAATAAAGAATACTGCTAGTCGACAACGTCGAATCCTCCAAGGGGCGCAACAACGGGTTGAGCTAAGTATTCAATACCTGTAATAAAGTTTACAATTATCAGAAGTAGGATCTGAACTCAAAGTATTTATTTTGTGTGATTGTTATGAATGCATTTACTAATGGAAGACAAATTTGAACATTTGTATGAATGTGTCTATATTGTTAGGCTAGTAAGATAATTTTCCTTTAACATATATATAAAGTTGAAATATTTCTGGCTATGAATTCTGGGTTTGAATAACTAGAAGATTTCGTTTTTGGTACAAATTATCCTAGAATCCTGCATCCTAACCGTAATAAAGCAATAAAACTTACTCTCTTTATTTCTGTGGCAATTCTTTAGAATTTGTGTAAGCGGCAAAAGATAAATGAGAAAATTTAAATACGCAGTGTCGTTTCTTGGAATGTGTAAATGGAATTTTGCGTATTTATGATAAGGTAAAGTAGCTTGGCTCTCACTGGCGCCGCTACAGAATTTGAAGATGTTAGTTCGATGTGGAAAGGAAAACGATCCCCTGTTGGTATAATTATAAAATTTGTTTGGGACGATCATTTTAATCTTGTGTTGCGACTGCATACATTTTATGGTGGTCTGGAAAAATTATTCTTAAGGTACCAAGTTCGAAGTCAGATAGTTTCGTCTTCTCAAATATAAATTAAAATTAACATTTTTCAGAGATATCATTTGTGGAAAAGTGTTGTGACAAATTAGATTGAAGTGAAGTGATAACTCTTAAGTTCTTTCTTTTATTCACTAGTGACATTGTGACTTTTTTTACATATAATATTAAGGAGAAGACATTTGTTTATCGCAAAACGTAAAGAAGTGAACAGTGAAAAGACAATAATGGCCTGCACATGTGTCCGATCCCGATCTTGGACAGAATGGACGGAAGAGGAAACAGTTTCGACGAAGACTTCCTTGGATGAAAATAGTGAATACTGTTCCCAAGGACTGGGAAGTGCTTTCCACACAGAGAAGATCACCAGTTCCAGTTTTATTTATTTAACAACTGGATAACTTTTGTACACTATGAAATTTTATTCAACAACTTTGTACACTTATGTTAATACAATGAATTTTTATTTAACATGTAAGTATTTGCTTTTTCTAGAGATCTGAAGGCCTTACCCCTGGTGGGGGGACTCTTCAGATCACTTCAAAAGTTAGGAAAACTCTGCTTGTTCCTAGCAACATCAACTGAATTTATTTAGGTTCTTCCTCCATCGATTTATTGAAAAACTTCAAAGTAAAAATCTATCGGCCAATCCATTTCTTCGATAAGTGAAAAAGATGCTATTCTCAGGAAGAACCGATTTAAGGGGTAAAATTATTACATCGTATGAGTTCAAGTACTTTGAACTCATCACAAAAAACGTAAATCGCTTGCTTTCGTGACAAAATGCTTTGAATTTCAGGGTAATTTACAGATGACGCCAAACGAGGGATGCTAATGATGTCACGTGAAGTAACTAGGGTGTAAGGTGACGCGTATAGCGAGCACTTACAACACCATCCCCCTTAGAAAAGAAAGTTGATTCTGTGAATGAACTTTCGTTGCCAAGAATTAAAGGAATAAAATTAAATGAATTTACTTGTGTTACGGATTAGAGGAAGAATCCGCAAAATTCAGCTGATGTATTCTATTATATTGTACATTTTTGTTTTTATAAGAGTGAGTATTGACTAATATGACTAATATGACTAATAATATATTTATATTTTAAACTAACTATAGTAAATAAAATCAACAAATGAAAAATTATGCTATAATGATAATAAGGTTTACGTAAAAAATTTTCTGTTGTTTTTTTTCTTCTAATACCATTTAAATAAATCGAAAATTACCGCTTATGAAATATCAATGTATGTAAGTATGATATTTATGGTATTTCAGCACTTGTGTTGGGTATTCATTTGCTATGAGATGTTGATTTAGGTCAGAGATGACCGATATATTTTGCGAAATATTTATAGAGGGTAGGTAGAAGCTATTTGTACGAGATGTCTGGGTATTGTGTGATTCAAGAGTTAATACTTTAGACCTAATATAACAACCTGGCGTTATCTTTAATATACCGCTTCCGTTGATATGTATTGGAGTGACTGTATTTCCGCATATGGCATCGAGGGTGTTTTGTGCGTTGAGAACAAAAAGCCAATGGTTCGGTTGTGATAACTGTATCCAATAGTTTGTCGCGGGCAAACTGTGAATATCGCAATCTTGAGGTATTTTAGTTACATGTTGAAGAAGTTTTACTTCGCACAGACTTTGGGTTGAGCGTGAGTTAAATATAGGGTGTATTATACGGCAAAGATAGTAAGCAAGATTATTGGTCACACAATTACTCAAATCGAGTTTGTTGAGAGGGTAATAGTGTTCACGGCTAAGATCAATGAGCAGATACTCTACTGATGGTTGGATATAATTAAATATATGTTGTTTTGTATTGGGAATTGGCAATGGTATGACTTTAAATAGTTGGTAGCTAGTAGTAGATGGGAGTGGTATTTTAATTTCAAAAATAATTTTATTATTTATAGTTGCTGTACTGACATGGCTAATTTGGTAAAGTTGTACAATTTGATTTTCAGTTTGGGAAATCGGCAAAATAGTGTTTGGAGGTAAATTGCCTTGTATATCAAGGAGCAACTGTTTGATTTGGATAAGTGTAATTATGGAAGGATGCAGTTTGCCGTGTCTAACGTCTATTAATAGGTCCACGAGGTGGTTAAGTGTGTATTGGTGACGCATTAGAACGAGAGTGACATGAGAGACTAAAGTTTCCCATTCGATTACTACCCTATGTGTGTCAACCTCTTTATTGAATGTAACTAGGGTGTCCCTAAACCTTTTTAGTTTTTCCTCGATGTGATCGACCTGGTTTTTGATGTTAAATCTAGTTTTATTAAAGACGTTTGTTGTGCTTTCCAAAATAAGGGTTTGGTTTTTGATAAGGTCTAATAGGTAATTATTGTTATAAGTTAAATTATTTATCTTTTCCTCATAATACTTTGCATCGTTAAATAGCCCTCTTTTTGTTCGCGTGTTACCTGGTTTTAGCAATTGTTCCCTGAGCCCAATATCCGACATTGTTGTATTAATAACTTGTGCTACTCCTTGACAGTATCTTAGCTCTTCCACCTGTGAGCCTATATTATCACAAAGTGTGGAAATATGTGACGCATATTTCTGTAGAAGTGTGGTTTCATACAGCAAGTTTCTTAAACCGAAGTAGACAATGGCTTTCCATTCATAGCTGTATAGCCCAACGTCTCCCACTTCTTCGAAGTAGACGCCGGAGTTAGTGTTAAGCTTCGTAATTGTCACGGGGTCTTCTGCACATACCATGGATATGCTCCCAATAATGGTGAGGAGGATGAATATTATTGACCTGCAGTATGTTTTTCTTTGTTTATTCAGTCAATAAATGCCTTAAGATTTTTGTTATGCACTGTTGAATATTTGTCATAATTGGATTTGCTCTTTTCCTTCTGACTGAGAAGAGTTTCTTTAGCTATCCTGTAGCCGTGCTTTAGCCGGGCCTTTAACTCATTTGCATAGTTCTCATAATTATAACAGGTTTTTGGTTCGGACTTCAGTGGTGATGGAATGGTAGCTGCGAAACCATAGAGAAGCTCGTGTGGGGTGTAGTTGGTACTTGAATATGGTGTCGTATTATATACGAACATAGAATAGGGTATCCAAGAATCCCAAATTGATACGTCTCTGTTGACGTAGTGTCGCAAATATTCAGCGAGGGTTCTGTGGGACCGTTCCAGAGCTCCGTTGCTTTGGGGGTGATAAGGTGTAATTTGGAGTTTTTTGATCTTCAATAATTTACATACTTCTGAAAACATCTTGCTCATGAAATTCGAACCTTGATCTGTTAAGATAGAGTCTGGTACACCATGTCGGCAGATTATTTTTGTAATGTATACTTGCCAAAGGGATGGCATCAGAATACTTGGTAAGATCGTCTTGGAAGGTGAGCAAATATTTGTTTCCATTATGACTAATAGGAAGAGGCCAACTATGTCCAGAAAATTTTTTTCAAATGGCCTTGAACTGGTTGTCGTTATTTTCATAGGGATCTTTGTATTCCGTGTTAACTTATTGGTCTGGCATGAGGGGCATTTTTTTATGAATTCTTCAACGTCCCTCTGCAAGCTTGCCCAGTTATAGGATTTCCGAATCCGTTTTATGGTCCTTTCTATTCCCTGGTGTCCACCAAAAGGGGACTCATGATAAATTTTTAGGACATCCGTAATATCTTTGGGGTTAGTCAGAGTCAATACCTCGGATAGATATATTGTTATGTTGACTGTTTGAAATGTATGCCTGAGTACAGTTTTTATCTCAGAAAGGGTGTTTGAGTCTGTGTGTGAAATATATATGTGCATTTCCTTAAGTTTTTGTTGGGTATGAAAATCCTGTATTTTTCTGCAGGCTTTTAGAAGTGTCGTTGAATCAGATTTCGTCTTGAGAGGTAGTTTAATTAGCGCTAATATATATGTGCACTTCTTCGTTGGTTCTATTATGAAAGTTTTCTCTTTCAATTTTTTTTTCAACTGGGGAATTTCCTTCGTAAGAGACAATATCTCTTTCTGATCGTTGTCTGATAGAAGATAAAATTTGTATTTGACATTTTTAACATCCGTTAAATGGCTTGTGTTCACTATTATGGGGGCATCTTCCTCAGAGTGAATTGACGTTAAGTAATTATTGAACCATTCATCGAGATCGGTGTCACTTTCGTCATTCTTCGCAGACTTTGCTTGTTGTCTGGTCAACATATTTACTACTTATTTTGAATTTCTCTCTCGTTTTCCGGTATAATTCGGTTCAGTGCATCGGCATTTCTGTTGAGCTTTCCTGCCTTATAAGAAATTTCGTAATCGTACTCCTCTAGCCGTATCCTCCAGCACATAAGTCGGGAGGAGCAGTCCTTTAGGTTCATTAGCCAGACTAAGGGCTTGTGATCGGTTAGAATGGTAAACGTTCTGCCATATACATAAGGTCTGAACTGCTCTACAGCGTACACGATGGCGAGCAGTTCCTTTTCTATGGTAGAGTACCGAGTTTCAGCGGGGTTTAGGGTCCTACTTGCATAACATATATGATGTTCTCCATCTATTCCCTGCTGCGACAGGACGGCTCCTAAAGCTATATCGCTTGCATCGCTGGTGATAAAAATTTTTTTATCTAACTGCGGATATGCGAGGATTGGAGCGGTTATGAGATTTTTCTTTAATATTTTGAAGGATTCCTCGCAGAAGGAGTCCCATTTGAAGGGAGTATCCTTTTTTAGTAGCTTAGTGAGAGGCTGTGCAATTTTTGCAAAGTTAGAGATAAATCGCCTATAGTAGCCTACGAAACCCAGAAATGCTTTGATATCTTTTGCTTTCTTTGGGGTAGGATATGTTTTTACGGCTTCGATCTTTGATGGATCAGGATGTATGCCATCTGAGCAAACGACATGTCCCAAGTAAGCGATTTCTCTTTGGAGAAAATGACATTTCTCGGGCTGCAGCTTGAGGTTACTTTCTCGAAGTCTTTCGAAAACTTCAGTTAGTTTTTTATTATGATCCGTCAAGTTGTATCCGTAAATGACTATGTCGTCAAGATACACGAAACAGTGTAAGCCCTGCAGTCCCGTAAGTACAGAGTTCATAAGCCTTTGGAAGGTGGCTGGAGCTCCTTTCAATCCAAAAGGCATTCTGTTATATTGATAGTGCCCGTATGGGGTGCTGAATGCTGTTTTTTCCTTACTTTCTTCGTCCATGGGTATTTGATGGAACCCATTGGCTAAATCTAACGTACTGAAATATTTGGATCTTCCGAGTTGGTCCAATATATCAGTTATGTTGGGCAGAGGGTAAGCATCTCCCATTGTTATATCATTAAGCCTTCGGAAATCCACTACGACTCTCCATTTCTTGTTCCCTTCACTATCTGATTTTTTGGGAACTAGAAGGAGCGGGGAATTCCAGGGGCTTTTACTGGGGCTTATTATTTCTTCTTCCAGCATCTGGTCTATTTGGCGGTTTATTTCTTGCCTCTATGACTCCGGAAGTCTATATGGCTTTATGTATATAGGAGGTTTATCAGATAACGTTGGTATCTTATGTAAAGTAACCTCAGTACAAGAGAGTTTGTCTCCTGGTAGGAAGAATATTTCATTGTAACGACGGCATATATCTAGAACGGATAGCCTTTCTTCCTTATTACAGTGATTTAAATGAATAATTTCCTCTAGTTTCTTGAGGCTGTCATGGCCGATAGTATTATCAGGGCCTATTGGGTGTAAATCGTAATCCGGTGGATCTTCCCACTCAGGATTTACTTCGCTCGAAGGGAGAATGATTTTATTTTCATTTAAATTTAATAATAGAATTCGTACTTTCCCATTTCTTGGCATTGTTAGAACATTACCCAAATATACTCCGGGTTTAATTTCTTTGTGCACACAAAATAAATTTGTTTGTTTTTCTAAAGGGATTTCTACAACCTTTTGGGAACTTGGTGGAAGAGATATGTTTAAACCACTTGTAGTATCCTCGGTTTCTATTCCTTGGGTCTTGGACATAGGTTGTAAATTACAGTTCACATAGGCAATGGAATCCACCATTTGGTTTGAGATGTCTGTTCTCTTTGGATTCCTATTTACCGAACGTAATTTCCTCGAGTCTGATTCGGGCTTAAAAGGGTCTGTATTAACCAAAATGTCAGCATTTACATGCGTAGTGAAATTTTCGTTTGAATTTTTACATTCCGAATTTCGAATTTCCGCGAATTTTAAATTTGTTTTGCCTTCTGAGGCTATTTTTGCTGGTTGTAATCTGCCAGTCTGAGTACACCCGTTGTGTGTTTCGTTGATTATACTGAGCTCCAAGTAGCTTTCTTCGTAACTTATTACACATCTGTGTCGCGTTAGAAAATCGTTTCCTAGTAATCCATCGTAGGGGATTAAAATGTCTTCCTTGATGAGATGAAATGGGTGCTGTATAGAAATATTTTGCATTTTTAAATTGCAGTATGAAATTCCTACTGAATTAAGGCTATTCCCGGAAAGAGTAGGAATTTCGTACTTGAGGTCTTGATATATTGGGGTAGAGTCTGTCACCAATTTGAGTTTATAAAGACTGACCTCAGCTCCAGTGTCTATTAGAAGTGTGGAGTATTTTTTTCTTGAGTTTGATAAGGGCAATGTAATGAGAATTGCATTTCTCGAAATTATTATTGGAACTCGAATCAGTGTTCTGAGTTTTGGTGTATCACGGCTTTTGTTACACGGGTGGAGTCGCCGGTGCCCTCCATCCGCGGTTGATCGTTTTCCGATCCATAATCCATTAACATATTCCATCTGACCTGCCTAGCTGGAGTCGGATGTATATTCCGAGAAGCGGGAAATATTCGTGTTTGATTATTATTATTAGACCTATATATCTCTTGGTTTCTGTTTCTTTCGTCTTGAATCCGAGTTCTACATTCACTCCTATGCTGATTAGATTTTTTTGCAATAACTGCAGTTCAATCGATGAACTTCCCTCTTTATGTGAGGACTAGTAGGGTGAAATGATGGGATGACCCTGTTACGGAAACAGTTGTTCTTCGTGTGGCCTCTTTTACCACAAATATCGCAAGTTGGAATTGACTTGTTTGTTTCACTGGGCTTTGCAAAATTTTAGAGACGTATTGCATTCTCTGAAGCATAAAGAACGAGTTTATGTAAAGTTGTCTCGCCTTTGGACTTAACAATTACACGTAACTGTTCACTTCGCAGGCCGTCTTCGAAGGTCTTGATTGCAATTAACTCATTCTCTTCTAATAAAATCTTTTTTGCTACAGCGTCGGTTACGTTCTGGGATGTGACGTTATTTAGTTCACACAAAAGTTTACTTAACCTTTGTGCGAATTCATCGATGCTTTCCCTGGAGTTTTGTTTGAGACGAAGGAGCTCGGCCTGAACCGTTACTCTTGGGCGTCTATCTAAGAATTGGTCCTCAAGGAATTCCCTTAGAGTTACCCAATCTTCAAAATCTCGATGCTTCAATGCTTCGTATGCAGGACCGATTATTCTGGTTTTCACGACGCTAAGAAAAAGCATTTTATCAGCCTCCCCCTCTGTGGTGTCAAAGAGAATCTTGCAGCAATTAATGAATCGATCTAATTCATTGGGGCTGCCATCGAAATCCGGTATCATATTCCGGGCATCGGAAAGAGAAATTTTTATTTCAGCCATTTTTAATTGGGGGGCCTGAGTAGCCGGAGGACAACTAAAGCTTCGCCTTTTGCGTTTCGCGTTAGCAAAAATAGGCTGCCGGTTAGTGTAACTATTCCGTCGGGTTCGTATGGTGCCGTTCTTTATTCTTTTTGAGACAATTGCATAGACAACAATGGAATTTTACTTTAAGACCGAATCACTTGATGAATTGTAAAAAGAAAATAAAACCACTCACTTATTTAGACAACAAAAACTCGAGTAAGTACACTCTTGGGACTCACAAAAGATAGTACGGAATCATTACACTTTTTCTTAAACAAATTCACTTAAAATTTCCGCAATCTTTCTTAAATTTTCTGATAGATTGAATTCTTCACTCTTAATTATATATATATATATGTATATTTTTTGCATCTAGACAAGTTTAAGCAAATTTAATGTGCATATATACTAAATATATTTGAAAAATATGCAATACAAACAAACACCTTGCATTTTAAGTTCTTCCAGTCGTTTTTTTAATGTGATGAACTCGGTGAAATCTTTTGTTTCGTCGTCCTCTCCAGCTGGTTTGTGAAATTCTTTTAGCTGCTCCTCAATTTGGCGAGCTTCCTCCTGGGGGTCCATTGATGATTGTTTCCTTCTAGGTTGTTTAGTGAGTTCTTTTTACTCAAAATTTTTTGCACAATCTCTGGAGCCTGTCTTGAGATTGGGTTGTCTTAGACAACGTTCGATAACCTCTGAGCGCCTGGCTTAGGTTACCTTAATTTGGGTAGCTGGGATCGTATTTTTATTTTAATAGAGATCCTCAACCGCTGCCACCAAAATGTTCTGGGTTTTAATGAGATACCCAAGGTCTGGGGAGTGCTTTCCACACAGAGAAGATCACCAGTCCCAATTTTATTTATTTAACAACTGGATAACTGTTGTACACTATGAAATTTTATTCAGCAACTTTGTACACTTATGTTAATACAATGAATTTTTATTTAACATGTAAGTGTTTGCTTTTTTAGAGATCTGAAGGCCTTACCTCTGGAGGGGGGACTCTTCAGATCACTTCAAAAGTTAGGAAAACTCTGCTTGTTCCTAGCAACATCAACTGAATTATTTAGGTTCTCCCTCCATTGATTTATTAAAAAAATTCAAAGTAAAAATCTATCGGCCAATCAATTTCTTCGATAAGTGAAAAAGATGCTATTCTCAGCAAGAATCGATTTAAGGGGAAAAGTGATTAAATCGTATGAGTTCAAGTACTTTGAACTCATCACAAAAAACGTAAATCGCTTGCTTTCGTGACAAAAATATTTTATAATCGCATAATTCATATGCGTTTCAAGTACTTTAAACTCATCGCGAGGAAATTGTTTACGTTGGCGTAAATAATTTAGAAGGTGAAATCCGAGATAGTAACATTTGCTTTGGAGAAATTTTGTGAGAAAAAGTAACCAAGGCATAAATGAACAGCATGAAGATAATCTAGGAAAGAAATTTATTGGTTTCATGCGAGTGCGATGCATGTTTTAGGATTTTAATGCTAGTGAGATGAAAATGTTGTGAATTTCAGGGTAATTTACAGATAACTCCAAAAGAGGGATGCTAATGATGTCACGTGAAGTAACTAGGGTGTAAGGGTGACGCGTATAGCGAGCACTTACAACAACACTCACCGATTCCAACAAGGATACACGAGTCCTTTGAATTTGGGCTAGGTATTGAGGAGATAAAGAATCTAATACCAGCGTTCAACCCTGGACATCCTAGTAGCCCTACGGCGACAGAATGGCTCAACATTATTAATAAAATGAGAAGCATTTACCAGCCGTCTGATCGCACGAGTCTTTTATACGCGTCCATCAGGTTAGAATCAGCAGCGAGGTTTTGGTACCAATGCAGAGAGAAGGAGTTGAACTCTTGGCCAGAATTTCAAAAAGAACTAATCCGAAGTTTCCCCAATAAAGCAGATGAGTCAGCAATTCATATAAAACTTATGACTCGGAAGAGAAAGCCTTCCGAACCTGTCGAAACATATTTTTATGAAGTTCTTTCGATGACTCAATCAGCTAAACTAAGTAAGACGACAACATTAAATTATTTAATTTCTGGAATGGGAGACAAAAATCTTTCTAACGTCTTAACAGCTGCTAATTGCCAGACGCTGGACGAATTTTAAGCCGAGTAAAGGCTTACGAAGGCATCGCGAGTCAAACAAACTAATAGAGCAAAGATGACATCATACGATCGAACTCCAGTAGAATCGATATATCAAGCTCCTGGCCTACCAAAGCGCTATCGGCGCGACAAAAGTGGTCACATGAAAAGTGAATGCGGTAGAAATCGTGGAGGATATACAAGGAGGGATAATTTTAGTGGAAAGTGCTTCCAATGCGGAAGAATAGGACACCGAGCATCATCATGCTCGATAATGAAACAACAAAGTGCTAACAATACAGCAGTAACGATCGCCAGGTAGGTTAAAAAACTAACTCAACAAAGTATTGAATTTTACCAGAACGTTGTTATCGAAGGACAAAAAGTGCCCGCCTTTATAGATTTAGGAAGTGATTGCTGCACAATACGGAAAGAAAACTGCCCGTGGCGATACGAAAAATGTAACATCGCGTTATCAGGATTTGCAGATGGTGCTTGCTTTGCGCTGGGAAAAATCAACAAAATGGTGAAAGTTGGGAACATTAACCGGATGACGGAATTAATAGTTGTTGGAGATGACATTCAGCACATCCGTATTATCATAGGACAAAGTTTACTCAGTCAACCTGGAATTAAAGTCAAAAAAACTTGGAAGAAGCTGGAAATTGAACCCGATCACGAATTTGAAAACCCTGTTCCTGAATTAGAATTTGTCAAAGATCAAATAATAATAGCTTATTGAATCAGATGAGGATTACTCGTAAACCGCTTAATGATACTGACCTGAACATAAAGATGAACCTAGACAAGGAAACCAAGAACAAGTTCCTAAGCATGATCAACGCATATAGGGACTGCTTTGCCATGAATATAAGTGAGCTGGGAGAAACGACATGGGTATCGATGGAAATTAAGCTGAAGGAAGATAAATTAGTTAGATATAATCCATATAGAGTGCCGTACAATCACGAGTTTGAATTAAAACAAATAATAAGTCAACTGAAAGAAAACGGTATAATCGAGGATTCAACGTCTCAATATTCCAGCCCTGCTTTGCTTGTGAGAAAAAAGGACGGTAGCTACCGCATGTGTGTTGACTATCGTCGATTGAATGAGATCACTTGTAAAGAATATTTTCCTACTCCAAATATTGAGGAAGAGTTAAATCGAACTGCTCGAGGAAGGATCATCGTGTCGTCGATTTAATGAGGGGGTATCATCAAGTTCCCGTGGAAATCTCTTCTAGGCATTATACTGCATTTGTAACTTCTGAAGGACACTACCAATTTCGGCGAATGCCCTTTGGGTTAACAAATGCTCCTGCTTGTTTCCTGCGACTAATGGATAAGGTAAAAGCTCGCCTAAATAACTCCAAAGTTCGATTTTATCTTGACGACATAATGATCGTAAGTACGGATATTCGTGAAGCTCTACAAATATTAGGGGAATTATTAAGACTGCTGAGAGAAGCAAACCTCACCTTAAATGTAAGCAATTGTGTGTTCTTTTCTGAAACGTTAAATTACTTGGGACATGAAATTGGAAACAATACGATAAAACCTGGTGATTACAAAGTACAATCAATTAATGAATATCCGGAACCAACAAATATAAAGGAAGTACGTCAATTTCTTGGGTTAACGGGTTACTTCAGGAAATTTATAATGAAGTACGCATTAAAAGTAACTCCACTAAATAAACTATTAAAAAAGGATGCATTTTTCGAGTGGAAAAACGAACAATAAAATGCTTTTGATGAACTAAGGACATGTCTAACAAGAAAACCAATTTTCGCTGTATATGATCCAAATGCTTCTCACGAATTACACACGGATGCCTGCTCTATGGGTCTTGCTGGTATGTTGCTTCAGTTTGTCGAAGATAACCCAAGGAGAATGGTTAGTTATTCCAGCCGTTGTACAACTGAACCAGAAAGAAAATATTCCTGTTATGAATTGGAAGCACTGGCCGTGCTAGAATCACTAGAACGATTCAAGTATTATCTTTTAGGAAAAAAGTTTGTTATAGTTACTGACTGCAATTCATTAAAGTTAACACACGCCAAGAAGGATTTAGTACCGAGAATAGCCCGATGGTGGCTAAAGATACAAGAATTTAATTTTGAGCTACAATATCGGTCTGGCTGCCAAATGTCCCATGTAGATGCCTTAAGCAGAGCTACTAAGCTTATTGATAGAGAAATGGAAGAGGTTGGAAACGAGATCATGGTAGTCAATATTTCTGAGCAAGATTGGGTAGGAACTCTACAGTTGCAGGATAAAACAGTGAGAGAAATATACGAAAGACTGAACAGCTCAAATTCATCAAATCAGCGGAAGAATATAGAACGCGAATATCAATTTAAAAATGGTAAGATATTTAAGAAGACCCAAGACGGGCTACGATTTGTTGTGCCAAGAGGAGTACGTTGGCGGATAATAAAAGGAGCTCATGATGACATTGGACACGGTGCACTGGAAAGGACATTAAAGGAAGTGAAGAAAACTTATTGGTTCCCTAAAATGCACTCTACTGTTAAAAAATATATAAACAGTTGTATTGATTGCTAGCTAGCACACGCAGCGATATAAGGACGATTCCCGATATCAGTTGCATTCATCATCAACTACATCTGTTCCTCTCCATACAATTCACATCGATTATTTGGGACCTTATCAGAGAAGCTCTCGTGGGAACATGCACCTTATTGGAATCATTGACTCATTTACAAAATGTGTGTTCTTGCAGGCTGTTAAAAACACACGAACGGAGTACGTCATACGTTTCATCGATGAGCTGTCACAATTTTTTGGTATGCCAAAAAGGATAGTAAGTGATCGAGGTACAGCGTTTACATCTGGATCATTTCATGAATTTTGTGAAGAAAATTCAATAAAACATATAAAAACTGCAGTTAGAACTCCTAGAGCTAATGGACAACTTGAGAGGTATTTTAGAACAGTGTTTAGTTCAATCTCAGCTACCACAACCAGACAAGACGGAAGGGATTGGGATGAAAACATAGCTGCTATTCAGTGGTTACTTAACAATTTGCCCCACAGAATTACCAGTCAAAGTGCGTTTAAGCTCATCTTAGGATATGAGCCAAAAAGTATTCTTCGAAATGAGTTAACAGCAGCTTTACACACCGAAGACTCGGAAGGCGAAGATGATATCCCATTAGCAGAACTAAGGGAACGAACAGCAGAACGTATCAATGAAGGACGGAGCCTGCAAGCAGAAAGGGTCAATCAAAACAAAATAGCTCCAAGGAAATACAATGACGGCGACCTGGTTCTTATTCGGACGGAACATCAAGCCACTGGACACCCACGGAAACATCTACCGCGCTACAAGGGACCATACATCGTTAAAAAGGTACTTGGAAACGATAGATATTTGGTAGCAGATTGTCCTAATCTGCGAGTATCAAATAAGCCATTCCAATCAATATATGCAGCCGGCAAATTACGCCCATGGTGCTGTCTTGATGACTTCAATATTGAAGAATCTCAATCAGATTCGGAATTAAGTGAAGCGAGTACCTGATAATAAGATGTACGTATCTAAATGTGTATAAAAATATATATTGAAAAAAAAAAAGTGTTTTCATGATGTGGATAGGTGTTTTGAAGGGGTGAATGATTTAATACAAGGTAAATTACTAGCACTTGAGTCAGTCTCACCCTTCGTTGATAATTGTCATATATTAAGAAATTTACCATGATGCTAGTAGCGCAAGTAAGTGAATACGTTGTTCGAGATATTGGTAATTGCAGAATGCTTGTCACAGCAATATTAATGTCTTATGTAAGTATAAATGTTTGTATATCATATTATAAGAGTTAGTCACAGCAATATTAATGTCTTATGTAGTATAAATGTTTGTATATCATATTATAAGAGTGATTGCAGAGTACTGGTCACTCATATCTCATATTACTGATATTGTAATGCGTAGTAGTGGTTGCAGAGTACTGGCCACAGGAGTGACTGCAGAGTAGTAGTAATTCCGTATTACTGATCAATTGTAAATGTGATTTCATAGTACTGGCCAAAAAAAAAAGTTGCGGTTGCAGAGTACTGGCCGCGTGTAAAAAAGGGTCGTTGAGGACAACGACCAGGTCGGATGGCCGAGTTGTTAAGCAGCTACATCAAAATCCCCGATCTAGCAGAATGACACTAGGAACTACAGGCTTGCTAGCCCGTTGTTGTGGGGGGAAACGCATAAGGACGTCGACACAGCCAAAAAGGAGTCAGTCGGTACCTGTTCTTTACACAGGACAGTAATTTATTTGAATCAGGGTAAAGTGTATAATAAAGAATACTGCTAGTCGACAACGTCGTTTTGTGGAATCCTCCAACGGGTTGAGCTAAGTAGTCATTACCTGTAATAAAGTTTACACAACTATGTACATGAATCATGTAACTATCAATCCTAACATCTTGCTGGCTCATGAAGCTGTTCTCCAACGCTCCAACGCTATATATCCGTATAAACGAGTTGAAGTTAAGACGTATACAATACCCGCAAATACATTTACATTATCTTTGGACAATGTGGTTATAGGACAATTGCCAAATCTACTAGTCTCGAGAATACTTCACAAGCCATGAAACAGACTCCCTCCCTACCAGATGCGAGGCCCAGCGTAGTCCTTACATTCTAAAATATTTGCAGTTTTCTTATGTAAAACTGACAAAAGTTTGATTTGAATAGCTCCTCCACGCTAAACTACTATTCATACAGAAAAATGGTGTTCTGATAATCTTAAGCTTGCTTTCTTATCTTCCTAACCGGAATAAAATTTTCATATCTTTTCTAACAAAATTATTTAAAAAAATTTATCTTAACCAAATGACTACGATTTCTCAAACAAAAATTCTCAGCTGAGTAATCATTGTAATGTCGCTGTGCCGTCATGGCATGCCGTGGGCTGATGATATCGAATGTAGCTGCCTACAGATTCGGAATCCGGCTGCACATACACACATGCAATTATCACTCAGCTGGAGAGGTATTGAGCGTAAAATGGTAAGTTTACTTTGTAATCAAAACTATTTTATTATTTTGTTAAGTAAGGTATATAGAAAGTGTAGCCTTTGGGAAGGTAATGATCCAAGCTGTAAGTTACAAGAAGACTATTTTCTTGTATGGATAGTAGTTTAGGCTCTATAGCATGTATAAAGTCAATGTTTGACATTTTTCCATAAGCATCAATTATAGAAGATTTTAGAGAACGAACTCCGAACGCACACATATAGGTTTCTGTTTCATGGCTTGGGCAGTATTCTCGAGGGTTTTGCAACGACGCATATACTGGAAATCGAACAAAAAATTCTTACGACTTCAAACACAATAACATCACTAGGTTTAACTTATCGGTGAACGGCGTACAGGTGCCAAATCAACCACTAGAATTTGATTATTCAAAAGAAAATCCTGCCAGCACTCGAGGGTATATTACATTGTTTAAAGGAACCGGTATACATTATTTCGATAAAGGACACCAAATCCCAAAAAAATTCTTTGACAACGGATGTTTTCTACTTGCTTTTGATTTAACAACAGATCTCTGATATAATTCAACATGTGGAAGTCTAAAAACAACCGTGACATGTATTGTGTATGCAGAATATGATATCGGCCTTGATATAGCTAAAGATAAAAATGTGTACACCAGCTTCTAAAAACCTATATAAGGCAGGTTAAATGATCATTGTGCTTAAATACGTAATCTATAATAACCTACTGTTTGATAAATGCGGAGTACTTTTCCGGAGGGCACTTAACCTTCTTAAAAAGAGTTTCCTTTGCTGGATTCGCTGCGCAAAATAAGTCTTTTGCGAAAGAAGTAATTTTCAAGTATCCTACATCTAGTACAGAATGTACTGAACAATTAAGTAAATTTGGCAATCTTGAGCTCAAGCGTTTGGATGAAGATCTTATAAAAACTGTATCAAAATTTAACATCGTATCTGTTCGTGGAGATACAACTAAAGAATTTGTAAATAACTACGTTTCATCTCACACCAAAGTCATTGACGTGGAAGCCGTCATTTCTGCTGAACAAGAATGAACACGATTGAACTTGAAAAGGCGTTAACAAATAACCGCAGGACAAACAGGTTTTTTAGAGGTGTTTTTCCATGCAGTCATCTACCACAAAAAATAAAAAAACCTGCATGTGTTATAGGTAACACTGATCCTGCACATAAATGCGGAACTCATTGGGTCGCCTTTTATTTCCCAAAACAAGGCCCTGCAGAGTACTTTGAGTCTTTTGGAAAGTATCCCACCAACAGGTTTTTCTGAAAAAATTTTATTAGGTAATTGAAGCTCTTTTTGAAGCAATAAAAAACGACTGCAAAACCAGTTTTCAGCATCCTGTGGTCATTATTGTTGTATATGTCTATATTCTCGAAGCAGAGGACGGAGCTTTAAGACTTTTTTAAAACAGTTTGATTCGAACGATCTAAGTTTAAATGATAACAAAATTGTTAATTTATACCGTAGCATATATCTAAAAAAAAAGCATCCACAATCTGGAGGGGATTTTTGTAGCCAGTCTTGCAAGCCTGAGATCAAAACTATAAAAACCTAAACCCTAGTTGTTTTTTTATTCAGCGTAACAGTGTGATTTGATTAAGATGAAACCATCACGTAAAAAATAAAGGACTCCCACAAAAGGTAAAAAGAAGTTGTCCAAAGGCGAAGCAGCCGTAAAAGAAAAAAGGAAGTTGTCTAAATATGCAGCAGAAGTAGCCGTGAAAAACTCTTGTTAAACTACACGTACCATTTGGACGATTGCCATAACCGGAAAGTAATACTGGGGTTTGACCCTTTATCGTTCGAAGCGAAAATAGTGTTTCATCGGCATGGCCTCTTTCCGATATCAACACCTTATTCCGGATGGTTGGCAGTTTACGAGTATCTCAACGATTTAAAAACCAAAATAGAAGGGACAATTCCAGCAAATCAGACCGAATTAAAAAACGAATACACGATACCCGTCAATAGCGGAGCTTTATAAAATATTTGAAATGATGAAATTCTTCAATATTGTCATGTTTCACAATAACAACGCTTCTGAAGCTCTTAAGGAATATTATAAAAAGTATGCTGACAAATGTAAAGAAAAAAATGTATTAAAATTACCATGTGAAGATTTTTTATTCCCAGTCAAGCTTCTAATGTACACTTATATTATTCCAGACTTTTTTATGAAATACCAATGTATTGTATTCCAAATCTAATTTTTGGTGCAATGAATTTCGATTACAAATAAATCAAATAAAATAAATATAAAAAGTATTTTATTTAATTATTTTATTCACCAACAAATATATATAAATATTAATACAATTTTTAACAGCACAACGTACAGCAGATAAATTTCCATGAATTTCACAATATACTTCAAATTGTATAAGGTTGTTTAGTTTTGGTATTTCAAGTCGTTTTATTTTAGCTTGAGGAATGTATTTCTGAATAAATTTTTCCTTTTCAAGTCCTTTTACATAAATTGTTGAATTTGATAATTTCGTCAGTATGTCAGGTAGATTGTTTTAATTAATAGTACCAGCGTTCTATCTTAACTCGTTTATTCTGTTGAAATTGTAATCATCCTGCCAACGAGCTTTTGCTGACAATTGATTATACGGGTATGGAGGTTTGAAATAACATAAGGTTGGATTAAGCGATCCGTGTTGTAAGAACGACAACTCCTTAGCAAAAAGCTGGCCTTTAACTCCGGTGACAAACTGTATATCTAAAACAACACTGTCCGAACTCATGACTTTTACTATAGAAAGGAAATACCAAACAGATATTTAAATGTACGTTTTAAGGCTTTATATATGTAGGTTTCTCGGAAATAATACTCAATACTACTAGTTGTTTTAATTTTAAAACTATAACATTTAGCTCCAATGCTTACCAACTCAGAGATGTACCCGTTTTTCCCATAACATTCCAGCTCATTTGTGAGTCCACCCAAAAATTCAGATGTTTCAAACGTGTTTTCATTCATTTTTTCAGTGAAAATTACGCTATCAGTGTCGGAGTATAAAACACGATTTTGGATTTTTTCTAGTACTCCATATAATTTCATACGAGCATAAGATGTCGTATATGCCCCTATAGGAATATTCACATGACCAACTACATTTAGATCTTGCTGAATATGCCGCCAGTTAACCCATAATGTATCATTATTTATTACATAAATGGATGATAACTCAATTCCCGGACTTTCAATAAAATCAGAAAGATCTTTAAAACTAGTTACAACAGTTGTTTGGATTTTGTCCCCTCTTTGGGAAAATTTTCCCCACAAAGAATTAAGACATAGTTTTGCTTCGTGTCTTTGCCCGGAATTTTTTTCAATTTTTGTTTTATCTAAAAGAATATTTTCGTATTTTTCATTCTGCTGAATATACAGTTCTCTTTCATCTTCAGTATTACATGTACTAGGCCTAGGCTTATTTCATACCCTTGCTTAACTGCTAGGGCAACTTCAGGAATTATCCAAGTACCTAATAACATTCTTTCAGTTTCAGTGTGTGGGCATTGATGAAGAATATTAGGCTCGCTGCATGTTTTGCAAAGAGGAAAATATAATTTGTTGTTTATTTTAAGAGGAAGAACAGGAATAGTAATATTTTGTGGGAGCAAAATTCTACATTTAACAAGCCCATGCATTTTTATCAAATCTTCCGCGGAAGGTACATCCCCATGTTTTAGTATTTTTGGATGCCCAACAGGATAAGGTGCATATTTATTTAATTTGTCCTACATAGTTCCAGTTATCTAAAGTATTAAGAAAATGAGGGTAATATCCTTTTTTAATATTTGAAATATTAAAAACTTTGGGTAGTTTTGATAATGCAAACGGTAGAAAATTTATTGAATCAATAAAAATTGAACGCCCACAAGTAATTTTCATAATTTTTGACGCATTCATAACTGGTACAACTTTTAGTTTTCTTTTTATCAGTTCTGATATAATAAAGTGTCCGTCGTAAGATTGCAAATTGTGCGCAATACAAATAATTTGCGTTGCAAAAGGTCTATGCAAAAAACAGTAATCTACAAATTTTACTACTATATTTTCAGATCCGTTTTGATATTTAAAGTAAGTTCGCGTTTGCCGCATTTAATACAATCACCATCGTCTCTAGTATCCGAAATATAACATTCATTGCAATTCTCCTGGGCTATTATTAAGTTTACATTGTGTACAAATTAATCAGATTTTTGTTGATATTGTTTGTTTTGAGTGCTTTCACAATCAAAAATTATGAAAAAAAAATTTGTATTTTTTTTTTTTTCTAAACTTTTATAAAACACAAGTTATCTTCTGGAACGTATTTAAAACTATTCTGACAATAAAACTCACCACAAATGTGAATTTCCTGCCTTTTAGAATAATCGACAAATTTACCACAATCTTTACAAACTTGTAAAGTTTTGCAAATAGTTTCTTTATTCAATATATTTTTTAAGTGATTATTGTAACACACAGTACCCCTAAAGGATCTTTTACATTTCTCACAATTTATTACTTCTTGCACAAATAAACACGGAGGAGATACATAACAATATGTACACTGCATTTCATTTGTGGTAAAACTTATGATCATATAAATTATCACAAAAAACACAGAGATATTTCTTATTAAAAAACCCCGTCGGAGATTTAACAATATAAAAATGGTTTTCAGCTTCAGAAAAATAAAGATAAATTTTCTTATTCCGCTCAAATTGGGTTGGCCCCTGAAAAAGTATATTTCCCTTTAACGAATTAAAGACCATAATTTGAAAATCTTTTAATTTTTATTTAAATTTATATAGATCTGATAATAAACAACCTTTATTTTCCGTTACTCGAACTAAAGCATTCTTACACAACACTTTTGAAAGGCTAAGAAGTTTGTTTTCAAACTTACGTGAACAATTTTTCGGTAGGGTGATACTACTTGATATTTCTACTGAATAACACAAACATTTTGGAAGTCATAAAAAACCGCTTTGACTAACATTTGTCAGACTTTTCTTGTTTTTCAAGTAAGCGGCTTCATTCTCGATGTTACTAAATTTTCCTCCTCCATATGGAAAATTCACTATATTGGCTTCGACCTGCAATATTTCATCCGAAAAAAATACGCAGTTTGACTGATTAACATCAGAGATCAGATTTACGATCAATTTACCGTTACTCTTGTCTACTGGTCTCATGCTAACCCATATCGGTTTAACTTCCGGATTATTTGGCAATGAAAGTGACAAGGCTATTTGACTACCCTCATTGCTATTTAAAACTAATTCTATATTCATTTCAGAAAATATACTTTGCATCCATTCAATTAAATTATTAATGTCTTGATGTGAGGAATCTTTTAGTTGAAAAGTCATCTTTACGCCATCCATTTTAAATTTCCTGAAATGTTTACTTTCTTTTGATAATATTTTAATAAAGTCCCCACCACCTGACTGCACTATTTCACTGAGTTTGATACTAGAAGAAAGTATAGCCACATCATCCGTATTTCTTAATACGTTGGTGCTGACAGTAGACTCACAAATATCTACTATACCGGAAATGTGTGGTTTGTTTTGGCTGAATAAAAGGCTTACCTTTTCTAAGGTAGAAAGAGCTTCTTGAACAGAAAGGTCTTGGAAGCAGCCCTTATTAGAAATTGCATATTTAAAAATAATTTTATGTACTTTTAAAATATCTTTTGTTGTTAAAGCAACATTATTATCAAACATTTGGTTTAACCCTGATCTTAAAAAGCATGGGAAAACCTGTTCACCCTTTTCTACAACTAGTTCTAAAATATTTAAAAACTTATCTGTTGACATGACGCCGTTATCTTATTAATCTATTAAGGCTGGTGATACTGCTGAGAAGTTGCTGTAACAAAAAACAAAAAAAAAAATAAAACAATATTTTAAAAACTAGCACTTTAATTTACTTCCAAAATTATGACTCTTACTTTTTACTTTCGCTTTTTGACGGTATTTTCGTCTACCTTTTATATACCCTAGTCTTCCCTGTTTAAGTGTATGTCTTGCTTACAAAGTAATAAAATCCAATCCAATTGTTTTTTACTTTCGCTGTTGTATATAAAACGGAATTTTTCGTGTATATTTCACAGTTCTATATCAACAGTTGTTGGCTCTTAAGAAATATTCTTAAAGTCATAGTTTTAAAATAATATTATTGTAAAGCATGGTGAGTCAAAATTTATTGTTTTAAAACTTTTTACGTCAATAAAATAATATGATTAACCAATTCAAGCAAACTCCACATCGGAATTGTTGACGACAATCGGAAACGAGCCAGCG
Organism: Dioctria linearis; assembly: GCA_963930735.1. Lineage (NCBI taxonomy): Eukaryota > Metazoa > Arthropoda > Insecta > Diptera > Asilidae > Dioctria > Dioctria linearis. The sequence continues at coordinate 84,222,783 of OZ005740.1, forward strand.
TATAAACTTTTGAGACTTGCAGAACTGGAAATTGATAAGGAATATAAAATCAACTATTTCAAGTACGTGAAAACGCAGTACGGCCAGAAATTAACGGTTTACCTGGATGGTAATTCCAAATCGATTGTCCGAAAAAAAAAACGCAAAAACAGCTGGATGAAATCAACTCTATTCAAAATTATTTAATGGTTTTAACGCGTAGAGACGTGGGGAACAAGTTTCTTAAATTTTTATTCATTCAAAAATGAAAAAAAGTGTTCATCGATTGTAATAACAATACTTGACTGCTATTAACCACGTCTTTTATTTCTTCGCCTGACATTTTTTCAGATCATCGCAATAATTCGAAGCGACGCAAAAACTTACCTTACCCAACATTTATACACCGCTTCTCTCTATAACCAGCCACTTTCGCTTTCAACATACAAAAATATAAACAATAAACTTTGCCCCAGCAGGCCCCCTCGAAGACAGAGTGTAAACAACAACTTTGCCCCGATCGTCCCCCACGTAAACAAAAACGTTGCCCCGATCGTCCCCAACGTAAACAAAAACTTAGCCCCCTATGGTTCCCACACGAAAATCAAACCTCGCCACTGAAAAAACAAGTTTCATTTGAAATTTGACCGCGAAAAATATAAACCCACCTCTTGAGCAGGTACATTACATGTATTCACATGTGTCTGAACATAACAACTCTACTCTCATTTTTCAGATCAATAGTGTCACACGCTATAAACATACCTCCATATTCTGGAAGTTGTTTCCAATTCCGCCATTTACTTTACACACAAGTGGTACAAAAAGCAACTTTAGTCTCATCAACTTTCATTTTCCCGTGCATACGCCCATTTCTCATATGATTTACTCTATAGTGGGACAAGGGTCTTCTGTCCCTTACAGACGCAACGTAATTTGGTATCCAAAGTGTCCATATACTACTTAATCACATACAAATTTATAATTTTATTTCTCTACTCTAACTGTGATGACGTTAATTACAATTTTCCAGATTCGAATTTCATCAAACAAACAGATGAACAGACGGAAACTAACCATGATGACCATAAGGAAGTGATGAACATAAAGATGAGTGGTGCTGTAGTCAGCCTTTGTATCAATTTTTAATTTTCTTCCTTTTTATTTTAGGTGGTATCGTCACAATATATTTGGGATTGTAAAACAATATTATTAAAATCTTCGAGAAAAAATTAACTATTTGAGGCAACGAAAATGTTTCCCCTCAAATCTTTCTATATGTAAATTATATGCTATCCCTTTCTCATAATAATTTCGCCCAAGCTTATCGATAGATATCGGCATGACATGCATTTTTTTTAAATGTTGGTACTAGTAGTAAAATTCGCAGTCTGTCAGCTGTCAAGCGCCAATTGACTGAAAAGTGATTTGGTAGGTAAGTAAATATCACAATATTTGTCTAATTTGATTTATGGTTTTGATTTATGATTTTGTTTAAATATTTTTTGATGTGGAATAATTTTTGTCATTGGAAAGTTTTGTGTAGTTTATTTGTTTACATTTTAAGTTTTTTTTACGCGATTGCGCACACAATCTTTGGAATGAACGCGTTCTTAGGTTTTTTTAGTACCACAATTATAAAGTTACTTATATAAAACATATATTTTGTGATAACATTATTTTAGGTTGATGATATTATGCTACAGCATCAAGTGACGTCGAAACTGAAATCAGTCGAATATTCGCAAATAGCGCTAAGCACTCTGTAGAACGGACCGTTGATTAAATCAAGAGTACAAACGAGGTCATAAAACTGATACTGTCCGTGAACTGCAAGTCCTTATGCAGGTATTAAAGAAGCTGGACTGCACGATCGAAAACAAATTCGGTACAGTTCAGCAAGGCTTTAAGGGTGGGGCTATGAAAATTGGAAGATGCATATAGAAGCCAATTGAAGATCCAAATGACTATCTTCAGCCCAACATTGGAACCATTACAAGTCCTGTGGCAACATCGAGCAGTCCAATAGCGATTTTGAGCTGGAGGGATGATGGGGGTAGCTTTTAGAGCTCTATTATTTTACAGGCCGCCCTCTCGGGCTTCATAACGATATGGTTATATTATTAATTTTTAATTCGGTTTCCGTCTCAGTGCATAATTGTAAAATTTTATGTTGAAAATTCGTTCGTTTTGGAAATTATTATACCCTACATGAAATCTATAGGGTACACTAAGTTTATCATTGCGTTTGTAACGTATAGCAATAATGATGGTAGAGCAAAACGGATTGGAAACCCAAGCATAATACGAAAAATTATTTAGATTTTTTCATGTCAACCCGTCTATTGGTCCATCTGTCCGTCCATCCGTCTGCGCGCATGACTTAGATCGTTGTATCCGTTTTGTAAGAAAAATAATATCGAATCGTAAATAGCTTCGGCTATTGTAAGGGTTATCTTTCACAAATGAAAACCACCGAACTTCTCTAATTCAACTTTTATTAGAATTGCTTTTAGAAAGGTATCCAAACTTAGACTTCTTAACTACCGCGACTCGAAACTACTCGCAATTCAAGTTCTCAACAGACTGCCGCTTTTCTGATATTCACCATTTGTCGATTAACTTAGTAAAATTGTCATGTAATCATTTTTATTTTTCTCATAATAATTTCTGTGAGAAATTAATACGACACCTTTTATGTTTAGTAAAAATGCTGTTGTCGCAACGTGGAAATGTGGGAAATTAGATTTGTTTAAGTTTTATTACCAAGCTATAGGTTGTCTGTTTTGTTGTCACGTCACGTTTTAGGTCATTGTATGTATGTAACTCACGCCAACTCGAGAGCGCGTTCTCTTAGACAGCTGAAATTTTGTACGCGAACCTTCCAAAGAATAGTAAAATTTAGGTCGAAAATGAAACAAGTCCTGCAACTCCTTCGCTTTTCTGTCCAACGAACCGTTCTCAAAATATATGCGAAAAACCACTTCACTAGACCATGCGGGCATTCATCTAGCTAGGGTATCATAAGAATTGGTCTTAGACCAATTCTAGCTCTTTTACTTGTTTTTTACTATGATATTTTGGAAATTTGAAATTTCTTGAAATTCCCACATTGGCAAAACAGGACTGGCATCTTCTATGTACTTTTAAAAATTCTTTCATTCGTATATATTATCTCATTGTAGAACTTAGTGTTAGTTTTTTTGTGTGCCTTGAACTGTTAGTACGTACGTTGGTTATCTTGGTTGCCCCTATTTTCTTATACTTATATGAATATGTTTGTTATTGTTTAGTTTAATCAATGCCATTTTTACTACTTTTTTAAGCTTTTGCTATTTAATTATAAAATATTTTCATATCGTTATATTATTAACACTACTGAATATATAAAGATCGAGTAACCGTATTGATTACCATGTGAAAACTATAAAATTCCTCTGAAATGTAATGTTACATACTCCCCATGTCGAATTCAAGCACATGAGTTATGTTACCGTCAAAATGTAACACAACTAAACAAAACGAAAACGTGACAAAAGCCTGGGAAGATACGAAATTCGCATTCCCTCTAAAAGAATAAAGTTCCACGAGACAATCACAGGAATATTTTTGGAAATAAAAAATATTAATTTTCAATTTTTTCTTTTTGTTTGTTTGTTTAATAAAACAAAACATTTTAATCGTGCGCCCTATTTTTTTTCTAAATAAATTAATAAATTTTGTTTTATTGGAACAATACAAAAAAATTATAAAAATGAAATTTACTTCAACCGATTTATTTAAAATTTAAATTCTAAAAATCTTTTGTGCGGTCAGCATAACTTGTCCGGGAATGAAATGTTGTGGGCTTGGAACGTGCTGCCGGTATGTTGCCACAAGTGAAATGTGATTCCTTGCTTTGTTATGGGAACATAAATGAAATGCGTTTTAACGTATATGCTTGGCGGTTGCCAAGATGTTTTGTAGCTGATGGTCGTGAACCTGTAGTCCAGTGTACTCCTGTTGCTCATGGTGTCGGATTCGGCAGAAGTGATAGTAATAATTCTACCGCAGGGTAAGTCCAGAAGTGTAGCCAGTTTAGTGTACACTGCTGTTGCATTATCGACGGTTGGTATATCTTCAATCGATAGCGACGTCCACTGCGATCTTCTTCCACCACAAGCGGTGTAGATTTGAGAATTAATAATCCTGATGCACTCTGGGACCAAGCGTTCACAAGGATTCGCAGTCCAAGTCGTCCCAAATACCACCTGCCTTATTAATTTGCCCTACGGAAAATGCCATGGAATGCTGCATATGCAACGGCTGCAATTCAGAGTGTCCCAATAACAATCTGTCTTGAGGATTTGCAAACAGCAGGATTACTGAAAGTCAAATTTGCACTATGGCAATAGCAACGGAACGCTGTATGCAATGGCTTTTAGACTGTTTCAATGACAGTCGGTCTTGTAGAATTGCAACAAAAGTTCTGTTGAAAGTAGACATACTGGTAGGTGACTGTAGAGGAGGTGGCCAATCCAAAACCGGAATACAAGCCACCGCTATAATATCCACTAAACTGCGATGCACAATCCAGACACCAGTAGTGCTTAATCTCTATTAAATACACTTTTAAATTTTTCGGCGTACAAAAAAATCCCTTGTTCAGCTTGTTGTGCAATAAGAGTTTTTCTTTCTTTTTTATTTTTTATGTTTGCACTTCGGAAGTTCACAATCAGCTATTTACCATTGGTTTTTCAATGATTCTACAATGACTCGACTCGGACAGGGTAGTTACTCGGATTCGGGACTCGACTTTAATACTTGACGAGTCCAAGTTTTTAAAATTAAGCAAGGACTAGGAAATTGAAAATTTAACCTACGTATGTAGCAATGTTCTGATCAATTTCGAGATTTATTGTTACAATATCATATCCCAATCAGCCAATAATATAAAGGCTTTGAACCCTAACAAAGACGCACCGTCATCAATTACGTAAACTCATTTCCATTTTCATTCCCACAGTCAAAATCAAACTCAGCAAATTCATAAAGTTAATTCAAATTCAAATTCAAATTTATTTATTACTTAAATTTTACATATGAGCTTTCGCTCTTTTGCATGTAATAACTCCAGGAAGGAAAGTAACAAAAAAATATATATATAGTATATAAGTAAGTTGAATAAGTGAAATGATTTGCTGTGGCAATTATTACAGAAATTATTATATATAAAAAGAACAAATAAAAAGAAAGGTGAAAAAAGAAAAAAGAGAAGAACAAAAAAAAAACAAAAAAAAGAAGATACAAAAAGGAAAAAGCATTCATTACAAGCATTGAAGATAGGCATTAAATTAAATCGCGCAACAACATGGCGTGGTTAGAGGCTTATGGCGGCAAAGAAGAAGAAGAATATCAGTTGTCAATATTAACCTGGATTACAGTCCCAATCTTTTTCAATAATTATATTCGTCATTTGTTGTTTTTTGACCTAGACTATCTCAGTGTTGTAGTCTCGATTGTTGCTTTTTGTGAAATTGGAGACTTTACTCTGGGCATTTTCCCTGAGAAATTGTGATAATTTGATTGCATGACGGTTGCGACTGCTGGAGCCGGCAGGAGAAGTGAAGTATCATCGTTTCTGTATTGAACTGAATTACCGAACAACATCAGTGTTATTTATTTTATATTATTGTGGTCAATGGTGATATTGTTTTGACTATTGTTTTGATTTTTGATTTATTATTTATTATTGCTCATAGTGTTTTTGACAGACGTTTTATCCATACTCATCGTCGCGCCATCTGACTGTGAAGATAGTTTTCGCGTCTAATCCCAGATACTATCCATTTTCATAATTCAGGGTTGTAACTCACTTTCTTTTATATACATACTGATAATTAGTAGTGTACACTATAGTGATGTGTTTTTGAAAAGATTTTTGTTTTTATTTATTTTTATTTTTTATTTTTTTGCTGTGATATTTCTCTCGATTTGTTTTTCTGTGATATTCTCTTCTTTTATCTGTGATATTTTACTCAAACTCATTTGTTCGCTGTTATTTATTTGTTGGTTTGGTTTTATTTATTGACACTGTTATCATGTCACATATCTGCTCAGTCTGTAGCGATGAAATATGTAACGACGAAATTTCCTGCGATGGTATCTGCGCTAGGGTTTACCACCCTTCTTGTATTAAGCGTTCTAAGCGTAATGCCAATTTAGAAGCCAGTTTCACATGCCAGGACTGTACCGAGATTAAACCCTGCCACGTTTTAAAGGCTTTGTCGCTATCAACTGGCAATATGGACAATGCAATATCTGCATTCAACACAGCTACCTCTGACTTTGCTTTCTTGGCCACCAAGATAAAATACATTTCTGACAATTGGCATCAAATTGTTGACATGCATGCCGAGATTCGCTATCTAACTGACAAAATTGATAAATTTACAAATAGCTACGAATGTTTGCAATCAAATAATGAAGCTATTCTTGAAAAGTCCGTGTCTTCGCTTCATAAATTAAATGTTTTAACTGACTCAGTGAATTATTTAAATTCCAATATTCTGTCCTCTGATCAAGCTCAACCCTTATCACTTGGACCATTTCTAGATTTAGTAGAGACTGGCATAAATGACATTAAAAAGGACATTCATAATCTGACTTCTTCCAGTAAGGAAATGAAGAACACTATTAATGCTGTTGTTAACAACATAAATCCGCAAAAGGACAAGTTGGACCCTCTACAATCACAGGACCAACTACATGAACCTCCTCAGTCATTGCCACCTATTAACTCTCAGCAACAACTTCGATTGCAACAACAATTACTTAGAAGTCGCAATAGGAATAACGAGACTGATTTGCGCCGTCAACTCCATTTTCATTTGTCTCCTGACTCTAAACAAACATGCGATGACCTGGAGCACCATGAAAATTTGCTTCAAAACCTGCAGCGGAACGAAAATCATTCGCTGCAACTGCAGATGGTACAATCACAGATTGATCTTCATCAACAGCAGCAACTACAGCATCAGCAGCAACAGCAGCAACTACAGCATCAGCAGCATCAGCAGCAGCAACAACGACACCATAAACACCAAAGACAGCAACGAAAACCACGGGCACATGAACAGGGGCCGCGCCCTAACAAGCAGTATCAAAATCCGGAGCAACAATTCCAGCTGCAGCAACAACATCTACAGCAGCCTCAGCGTCAGCAGCAGCATCAGCAGCAATTGCAGCAGCTACAGCAACCGCAATTACAACGGCAACTACTGGATCATCAATCTTTACATTCTGCCGCACAGGAATTAGAATCTGTTGCTTCGTCTCGGACTTTGGTTGCGGATAGTGCCCCCACCAACGATACCTCGCCTGCAGTTGGAGATGCTGTTGAGTTGCGGCCAGCCAGGCTTCCCAAATGTGTTTTCGTCTCTAGAGTACATCCTGACACCACTGAAGACGAAATTATTAAGCACATTTCATCACGTGTCGGCACTCCGAGCTCTTTGATTGCCTGCAAGAAGTTATCTACTCGACATGCTCACGAGAAACGCTCATTTTCTGCGTCCTTCAGGATTTTAGTTCCAGAAAATCAGTTTCAGGCGGTGCTTTCTCCTGATATATGGCCCTGCAATTCCATTGTGCGTGAATTTATTCCTAAGGGACGTTCCGGATCTTCTAGTATGGCAAAAAACTTGTTAGCGAAATCTCGGTCTACTGCGCCAACGTAACTGGTCTTCGCTCTAAGACGACTCGCCTTTTTACAAGTTCGACGAATTCCTGTTTCGACGTGGTCTGCTTGACCGAGACATGGCTGTGTGGGAGGATCGCTGATGAAGAGCTTTTTGGTCCCGAGTTCTTGCTGTTTCGCCGTGACCGCCATCGCCTGTCTCTGGATGCTCCTGTTGGAGGTGGAGTACTTTGTGCTGTTCGTCGCGACCTTCCTTGTTTCTTGGTTGACTTTGTTGATTCCGTCGATCTGGAGTTTATTTGTGTGGCTCTGAGGCTTTCACACAAAACCGTATATATTGCTACAGTTTATATCCCTCCTTGCCCATCTGCTGATATATTTGATTTGTTGGCTTCATGTATAGATAGGCTTACTGAAGTTCTGGTGCCTGCCGATGAGTTGTTGCTTTTTGGTGATTTTAACCTGCCTAAGGTGAGTTGGGTACACTCTCTGGACGATGAGGGCTTGCGGCCCTCTTTTTTAGCGACTCCTCAACATGCCATATCTTTTATTTACAACATTATTTCTTCAGGCCTAATGCAGTCTAGCGGTGTGACTAATGACTCTGGAAAATCTCTTGACCTGGTATTTTCATCTGATCCCAATGGTACTCTCGTTAAGCGTTGTTTAACTCCTATGGTTCCTGAAACAAGTCATCATCCGGCACTACATACAGTTTTGTTTTTTGATCCTGTAACTTCATCATCTAATTCTTCTATTAACTGCGAGTATTGTTATAACTTTATAAAAGCTGATTTTAACAAAATGAATGAATGGCTATCCGCTTGCGACTGGACCAGTGTTCTGGGTGAACGTGACATTGATAAAGCTGTGAGCTCGTTTTATGACATCTTATTTCTTTGTTTTACTCACTGTGTACCACTTGTTAGTTCGAAACGTACTTCGCATTGTCAACCGTGGATCAATGGCTCTTTGAAGCAGCTTAAAAATTTGAGGAATAAAGCTTGGAGGAGGTTGTGTTCCTCAAGGAGCGATGCTGATTACGTAACTTACTCTAATTTGCGTACTCAGTACATTTCGTACTTGACTGATTCTTATAGTGATTATATACATAGAATGAGGTCGGCCTTGCGTACGGAACCTAAGCAATTTTGGAAGTTTGTGAACTCTAAGCGCAACTGTGATGGATACCCTTCATCGTTGCGTCTTGGAAACATAGATAGTGTTGATCCCTTGGAGACTTCCAATCTTTTTGGTGACTTCTTTAAAACTGCCTTCTGTGATAACCACTGTGATATTAGTTATAACGATTTTATCCATTTGACGAAGCTTCCGATGACTTCTCTTCAACCTACGGACCTGTTGTTCGATGAAGCGTCTGTCTTCAAGTACATTTCAAGCATAGCTGATAGTTTTTCTATTGGTCCGGATGGCGTTCCTTCCACGCTCATAAAACATTGTGCTACGTCCATCGTTTCTGTTTTGTGTTATTTATTTAATTTATCTTTAACCTGTGGTGTTTTTCCTAAACAGTGGAAGCTTTCTTTGATTATTCCTTTTCACAAGAAGGGTAATAAGTGCGACATTTCTAACTACAGACCCGTCGCTAAGTTATGTTGTATTGGTAAGATATTTGAAGCCATGGTTTGCGATGTTTTGTCGTTCCACTGCAAACCTTTCCTGCGCTCTTTTCAGCATGGCTTTACGAAGGGTAAATCTACTACGACTAATTTGTTAGAGTTTACCAATTTCTGCATTTCTGCAATTGAAAGCGGAAAGCAAGTTGATTGCATATTTTAGATTTTAGTAAAGCTTTTGACCGAATCAATCATAAAATCTTGATTCATAAGCTGACTCTTCTTGGTTTTCCTTCTGGTTTTGTCAATTGGCTTCATTCTTATTTATCGGATCGTACGCAGCGAGTTATATTTCGCGAAGCTCTTTCTGACGTAATAGATAATACTTCTGGTGTTCCTCAAGGCAGCCATCTCGGACCACTCCTTTTTATTATTTTCATTAATGACGTATCTCTGATTTTGACTAATTTAAGAATACTTTGCTATGCTGACGATGCCAAAATCTTCCGTATTGTTTCTAATGAAAACGAGTGTGGAATTCTCAATTTGGACTTAGACACCTTTCATAAATGGTGTGCTATTAACTGTCTTCCTCTCAACATCAACAAATGTACTGCTATGTCCTTTTCTCGTAAAAGGAGGCCATTGAACTTCAGTTATACCTTAGACGGATGCTTATTATCTAGACTTGACAAAACCAAGGACTTGGGTGTCTTCCTTAACACACGTCTTTCCTTCGAGGATCATATTAATACAATCGTTGCCAGGGCTAATGCTACTCTGGGGTTTGTAAAGAGATGGTCAAAGGAGTTTAATGATCCATTCATAACGAAGGTCCTTTACTGTACATTCGTTAGACCTATTTTGGAGTATGCCAGTCCGGTCTGGTCTCCTTTTTATGCTGTATACATAAATCGTATTGAGGCTATGCAGCGGAGATTCGTTCGTTTTGCTCTGCGTGGACTTCATTGGCAGATCCCTATTATTTTACCTCCATATGTTGATAGGCTTAAACTCTTTCCATTGGATTCTCTTGAAAATAGGCGAAAAACTTCCAGAGTTGTTTTTGCGTTTCAGTGTATACAGGGAGCGACAAATTCTCCTGAGCTCTTAAATACTTTCAATATATCTATTCCTGCGCGCTCCTTGAGGAACCACGACTTCCTCGTCGTTCCTCATCATAGTACGAACTATGGTTTTCACGAGCCGATTTCATCAATGTCTCGTCTCTTTAACAACCAGTTTGATTGCATTGACTTTCATCTTTCAAAAGGTCAATTAAGAGATCAGCTTAGTTAAGGTTACTTTTCATTTTATTATTATTGTTTGTTCACTTTTGGTCATTATCATTGCTTACATATGTATAATTTTTTTTCTTTCTTTTTGTAAACTTAGTAGTCAGATCTTTGATGAAGTTCTAAAAAAAAAAAAAAAAAAAAAAAAAAAAAAAAAAAAAAAAAATGTAAAAATACTCAGCCATAGTCAGAGAAAAAATTGAAAGCATTAATTTTGAAATCGCTGATGGTTACGGATTTTTAATACTGGTCGGCAGGGAGTTCCAAATCCTGACACCGTAAACGAAAAAAGATCTACCGCTCTGTCTGCAATTACTGCGAGGAATGACAAGTTGGCAGTTTCTCGATGATCTGAGCTGCTGAAGTTTACTGGACAAGAAATCAGGTGCAAGGGATCTAATTACCTTAAAGAGCATAATAGTCACATGATAATCAAGTACAATCAAGTACAATCAAAGTACAATTTAAAATGCTGCGAGCGTGCATAGAAATATGATCGAAACGCCTCAAATTGAAAATGTATCGCGCACAGGAGTTAAAAGCCACATTTAATTTCCTTCTACTAATATTGTCGGTTTTGCAGTATACTACACTACCATACAGAATAACCGGCAGGATTAGAGTGATAATCAAACGAGTTCGAAAATCCTGTGGAGTGAATTTTGCAAAAAACTACAGCTTACGAAGTGTACCATACACCATCCCTATCACTTTGTTAGTTTGTAGGTCCCAGGTAAGTGTGCGATTGAAGACAACACCAAGATTATTGACAGACTCTGAGTAAGGTATGATGGCATCACCTAATCTTATTGGTAGAAAGTTGTGTAAGTCGAAGCTTTTTATATAAATCAGGATTGCTTGAGATTTCGATGCATTTAATAAAAGTTTGTTTTCAATAGCCCAGCGAGACACCCTAGCAAGTTCACAGTTCATCAGCTCTACAACATCTTTCATACAAGTAGCAGGAGCAGATAAAGTAAGCTGAACATCGTCGGCATACAAGTGGATATTGCCACAACGGATTACTTCAGGTAAATCATTAATATATAATAAGAAAAGCAGCGGTCCGAGAATTGACCCCTGTGGAACACCTGAGAAGGTAGGTCTATATCTGGAAGCATTCACAACCTTTTGGAACCTATCCGAAAGATAAGAAAAAATTAAATTAACTGCAGAACTGCTAAAAAGGAACCGCGTTTTAAGTTTACTACATAATACATTAATATTTACAATGTCAAACGCCTTAGAAAAATCTAATAATACGAGCAATGATACTAGTCGGGCATCCATATTTAATCTAATATTATCTACTAGGTGTAAAAGCGATGCAACTGTACTATGTCGTTTGCGAAAACCGGATTGAAATTCATATAAAAGGGACTGATCCGATACAAAGGTTGAAATTTGGTCACAAAGCAATTTTTCGGTAACTTTCGAACAGAAAGGAAGTATGCTAATTGAACGAAAATCTTCCTTAATTCGAGGATTAGGTTAAGTTAAGAACCTGCATACCTGGCGTCACATGTAATATTACTACTTGCCGCGAGACCTTTTTTTGTCGACTTAAGACTTTTTAGTTTCCTTCACGAACGGTGCTGATAAAAATTAAATCTAAAAACTGCAGTTCGTATTTCCAACTCGCCCGGTAAAGTTACCTCGTTTTCCGATAATAAAGTAAAAGAAATTCCTAAGTAGAATTGTAGATCTGAAGTTTGTTATATTTTTTATATTCGATTGATAGAATTTGGTAAAATAAATTTAAAGGTTTAAAAATTACGAAGTGTTTTCATTCAATAACTTTATTTTGATTTTATTTATATATATTTTTTTCCGATTGCTAAAGATACCAATCAAAACTATTTATGTTTTATTTATTTTTAATTTATACACATTGCTGCGGACATTAATAAAGACTCGTGCTCACTTTCCATTGACTGAATAAAGTCAACGTTTACACAAATAAAACTAAGAAAAGAAAATGTACAGCTAATCAAAATGGTGTAAATTTGATCAAATTATCTGAACGTAATCAACTTATTAAATTCAACTGCCATTTTATAAAAAAAAAACATTTCTTGTTGTAGCATTGATGATGTCATGATAAGACGAAACGCGTTAACGGTTATAATATACATATGTAAAATAAAAATATATGTGTACGTTGTGGAAAAAACAAAAAGTGTTTCAATTGAATCAATAATTCTAATTTTAACAAATTTAAGTAATTTTTTTTTTATAAAAACTTCTTATGAATCGTTATTGAACTATAAAACATTAAACGTTTTCGGTTATTGATGTTAGCTTAGATTTACATCCAGACTCGATTCGGACACGACGAGTTTTTACAATTTGGGACTCGTACTCGTCTACTCCTGAAAACCCGAGTTTCCGGATACCTACCCTAAATAAGTTATCTATACCTCTCTCGATATCTATTTCTTAAGAATTCCAGGAGTTAATTTTTGAAGAAAATAGGCAACTGCGTCGATTGTATGAAGAAGAAGATAAAGCCACGAAACATATCATGTGACTATCCCGCGAGTTAAGTTTTATCTAAAACTTCTTAATAAAAAAAAATTAAAAAAATTAAAAACCAAATTGAACTTTGAGAAATTTATTTTTAAGAAAATCCTTTCGTGAAAAATAGACTGAAGACTTTTCTGAGTGAAAAATATAATTTGTTGCTCTACTTGATAAAAAAGAAATGCAAGCTAGTCAAATTAGAATTTACAAAACTGTGGGAAAGGTTAATTTGCTGTTTTCTCTGGAAAAGGTACTGCGATTTATTCTAAGGTGTCGTATTGCGTCTGGGATGAATAATTATGTTTTTTCCGGTCAAGTTTGAGTGGTGGTGTCCGTAACTCGCGCTTGCAACTTTAAAGTTGAAAATCATTGGGGAAATACCTCTCTAAATAAGGTTTGTCGACTTGCGAAATCTTTTTCTCGCAACTTACGGTAGATCTCATTTCATCAACATCTGCTATTACATCTTAATTACCACCTAGATGAGTTTCCTACCCGTAATTAACGCATACAAACCTCTGAAATAAGTTTCCATATTAGACATGGTTTAATCGTTTTTTCGCAAAATCCAACTATTTCATCAAAATCCAAGATAGTCCCCTAATTACCGCCTTCTGATTTTCTTGTCTGAAAACGAAATAATCATCACATTTCATGTAAAAAGCCGGGACGTAGGTAAATTACTTCGTAATATCTGAAATGTAGTTCTCCACATTTTCGCTACATCCTCAGTATCGTACTTCCGTTACGCTCATTCAATGTATATATATGTAGGTATGGCAAAAACAACCTTTTACGAAGGGCATAATATGTGCTTGCCTAATATATTCATTTCATTTTCAAATTTTTTCGGATTACATTACATCACAATCAGGTCTCAGGAAAACCGTTTGATGTGTCTCCACTTAGCGTTTATTATTAAGAGCTGTGATTTCTATTTACAGAGCTTTCCAGACAGTTATTTTCTTTCTTTATAATAAAATGTTGGGATTTTTTTCCAATAGAATAAAAAAATTTCTCAATGAAAGCATAATTTCAAGAAAAATTTTATCTTTGCGTCCCAAAGGATTTGAAGTGCGTAAACACACAAAAAGCATAAACGAATTTTTGAAGGTATATACCATTTTTTTTACTCATCTCTGCGTACTCTATCTCTGTGGGAATAATTTTAAAATGCTTGAGATTTAGGAAGAAGTAAAAATATTTATTATTTTTACAAAGTTAGACATACATACAATATAATTTATAGAGTTCAACACACTAGGTATTAGTACGAATTCACCTACCCGCTACCTCACTGTCAATGGTATGTCAATAGAATTAACCAAAGCAGAGATTTAAAAGCGATTACTTAGCTTTGCGGTAGTTAAGTACATACTATCTTCATCGAAAAAAGTATTACATCAGATCAATTTTTATTACAAGGGCACCGACCACCATTTTATCATAGGCATTTTCACATATAAAAATTATAAAATATAAGTGTTCGGCTGTTTAACATCTATTTTGTTGTACTATAATTGTCGTTAGTGTTGCATAACTTTTTTTGGAATACCAAATAACTTTCTTACATTAGAAGTAAAATTGATGATGTTGCGGAGATAATTTTAGCGTAAAACTTGCCCTTGTACGTTTGTGAACCATGGCCGGAGGAGTAAATAACATCTTCCCTTTTGTCACTGTACTAGACCATATTTAGACGGGTCTGTATAAGATGCGCTATGTATGAGGTGCCTCAAAATGTCCTTCATGATTGCATTCGTCACCTATTTAAATTTTCATATAAGCTAATCATGCTTAAAAGCATGAGTAGCTTATCAATTTAATCAGTGAAGATAATTGCATCAGCAATTTTCTTCACACACCATTTCGTTTTTACAAAAATGTTCCCATGACAAATTTTGCCTTCAGCAAAATTTGTCAGTAGAAATATTTAATAAAAAAAGAATAAAACCAAAGGCAAACCGTACCTTCAGTACGATTTGCCGTGAAGCTTACAATATGTATGTACGAACGTACATACATATCAAAAAAAGCTTTCGAGATCAGAAATGCGCGCCGCGAAAATACATTGTATGTATACGCGCGCCGCAATTCCAACCATCAAATTTCAAGCCTCCGTCCAACGAAAAATATCCTGGGCTTGTTTAATCAAGTCCAGAATAAATGAAAATTTTCTCAGGGTAAAAATGCGACTGTGCATTTTCTACCCTGAACGAGGGCTCTTGATCGCGACGAAAGTGATCAAGAGCCGAGTTGAATTTTGAAAGTAATTAACGGCGGTTCGTAGAGTTAAAAATCAGCAGTCGACTTTTAACAAAACGGAAAAGTCGTGATTTAAGTTATTATACGCGGCGCTTGAAGAAAAGAAATAGAGTTGAATTTAAAATATTAAAGAAAAAAGTTGTGACTTAAAATATTATACGCGGCGGTTGAAGAAAAGGAATAGAGTTGAATTTAAAATATTAAAGAAAAAAGTTGTGATGTAAAATATTATACGCGGCGGTTGAAGAAAAGGAATAGAGTTGGTTTGAAGAGAAAACAAAAAAAAACTAAACTTGAAAAAGGTCGGTTCGCGGGCTAGGTGTTTTTTAAGTGAAAGTGTACCTAGAAGAAAATTAAAGAGAAATAAAATATTTAAAAAAACAAGTGTTTTGGATAACTCCCCTGCCAGAGTCCCGCCAAAGGAACGTAACAATTGGCGCAGCCGGTAGGATAGAGGAAGCCTACTTTAAACAAATGAAGAATAAGCGCTCGAAAACCCTCTATCCTACGAATCAAAAAGGAGTTTAGGACGAGATCGAATACTGGGCAAGACACCCTACACTCCGCCTGAAGTTGAGTCTGGCTTCAGGAGTATTTCGATCTTGTCGGCTCCCAACGCTCGGGGTCGGACAGCTTTAACTGCCTCTGTTTGTAAAACATGCAGCCTACGCCTCATCAACGCATTTCAGTGCCTAAGTGGGACAATAGCGGGCTTCATCCCAGCCCAGGATAAAAGAAGTCCACAACCAAAAGTGCTAAATCTACACTTGAAGGAAGGAAGAATCCTCAACCGACAATCTGCGATCCGGAGCTGAAAGGTACTTCGAAGCAGGCAACGCGCCCCCCTTTCAGCTTTTATCCAGGGGAAATTAAGTAGGCCACGGGCCCCCCGGCAGCAAAAGAACTTCAACCGAAAAAACCAGCGATCCTGAATTGAGACGGACCTCGAAGACGGCAATAAGCCCCCCTCTCAATTTGAACCAAGGGATTTAAGAAGGCAGAAGCCCCCCTAGCTGCAAATTTTACACACGGTGGTCCATGAGCGAGGAAAGCTCACACCAAAAGACGCCGCAGGAAATAGTCCCATTTTAGCCAACTCCACAACAATCTTCCTCACCGGGCGACGCACAGGAAGTTCCGTCCCGGAACGAAGGAGGCAACGCGGGAGCAACATCCGCAACACAGGTTGCTAAGCAAACACCCCCAACAGTCTCAACAGTAAAAGGGGTAACACTCAGGAGTGGGACAAACCTTACAGGTCCCCAACAAGCAAGATCTTCTAATTTAAATTTAGAAAATTATTTAAAGTATCTAGAGGGGAAAGTGCGAGACTCCTCCGAACTTTCTGTTATACAGTGCGATTCTATTGATAAACAGCTCATAAAGTCCCGTTAACGGCGGCTTGAGAAAATCGCGCAATCCAAAGAAAGTACGAAAAAATTTAAAGAAAGCTTAAAGCAGTTTGGGGAACTCTCGCACTCTCTCGAGACAGAAATTTAAAATAATAGTGTAGAATTAAGAGAAGGTGCCATTGAAGATAGTGTCAGTGATTCCACCGCGAGCGAAATCCTTTTAAATTGGCTGGGCGACTCCCTTCTGGAAACCAGCATAGAAGAAAATAGTTCCCCAATAGTACCAAGATCAAAATCAAAAATCCCAATTTAAGCATTTCAGATTACGCCAAAATCGCAAAGCTAACTGCCCAGCTCGTTCCCCTATTTTCGAGAGAACAACACCCAAAATTGAGCCTTGAGCTCCAAACTTTCCATGGATGCTGCAGGCAAGTGATACAGTGCATTTCGGTGGATGAACTATCAGCATTTTTACAAATCTTTCCCACCAGACTTCGAGGCGAAGCTTACCAGCTTTTTGCCTCAAATAGAACTAAATGAATGTGAAAAAGGCTATCTGGGCGAACAAGAGACCGACGAAATCAGGCAGCAATTGGTTACCTTTAAGGAACCTCTCTGTATACCTGCGCGCTCTCAAATTGTTGCCCCAGTTCCGTTACAAACTCAAGAAGAAATGCTCTGTTTATCACAAGAGATAGGCGATGAAGTCATCTTGGCAAACAGTTTACTGTCATCTGGAAAAAGACTAGTGCTGGTTAGTATTCTCAACGCTAACAGTCATCAAGTAGTCATTCATAGCTTAAAGTTACAGCTATTTCCAATAAAGGACTACACCATAGTCCCATTAACGCACACAAAAGACCACAAAAGAACACACATTCCACTACCAGATATAGAGGCAATATCAAACACCACAAGAGGCAGAACTGAGTGTCTAAAGCCTGCCAAAAGGGTGCATATAGCTCTTCCGTCCAAAATCCCGAGGCATAAATCACTATTAAAAAAACAACGACCACATAAGAACGGTAGCGAGTCGCTAAAGCCTATATAAAAGGTGCATATTACTCCACCGTCACACAACATAAAAAATTCTACATGGTCAAAAAGCAATAGCATTGACGGGCATGAGTATATCACACAACCTAAGGCAAAGACCACACAGGTGTACCAAACTCAGCCGTCAACAAAGCAGGAAGCAAATCCCTGCAACATGCTAAAAATAACGAAATAAAGCCTCAAAAGGAATCAAATAAGCCTCATCTACCTACAGGTAACAAGTTAAACAGGAAGAAAAAGTCAACCCAAGGTTCAGCTAAAAAATCAGCAATTTTACAACATGTACGCTATCTATACCCGGATTATGAGATTCCGGACGACATAAAGCAACACCCGCGTATATCCAGGCTAGAGCAGGAGCTCAGCCTAGACCCTAATTTGACCGCGGAAGAAAAAATTTCGATATCAGAACTCTGCGAAGAGTATAAAGATATCATCTTCCTCAAAGGTGACCAACTCACCTATACAAATGCGATAACGCATAATATTCCATTGGTGCAAGATCAAGCACCAATCAATCCAAAATGTATCGCTTACCTGAAACACAGCGGAAAGCAATTAATGAGCAGCTAAAAGAAATGCTAGACAGCGGGATAGTCCAGTCTAGTAAAACCCCTTGGAATTCACCTCTACTATTTGTCCCCAAGAAAGCGGGACCTGACGGTGAAAAACGGTGGGGCGTCGTTGTCGACTTTCGTAAATTAAACGAAAAGACAATTGGAGACGCATTCCCGCTACCCCGAATCGAGGATATTCTCGACCAACTAGGTCACGCAAGGTACTTCACCACGCTCGATTTGGCCAACGGCTATCACCAAGTTCTTGCCGACAAAAAAGATCGGCATCTAACTCCTTTCAGTACAAGTTATGGGCACTACGAGTTCAAGGGTATGCCATTCGGGCGCAAAGGAGCCCCCGCCACATTTCAACGCCTAATGAATTTCGCCTTAACAGGCCTACAAGGCCTCGAATGTTTTGTCTACCTAGATTACACTGTCATCTATGGAAAAAATTTAAATGACCACAACGAAAAATTGAGGAAAGTCTTCAATAAGTTGAGAGAAAACAACTTAAAACTGCAGCCAGAGAAGTGCCAGTTTCTACGAAGAGATGTTGTTTACCTAGGACATAAATGTTCTAGCGAAGGAGCCCTATCAGACCCAAGTAAGACGGCCTACGTCCAAATATTTCCTGTTCCAAAAACAGTACGGCAAGTTCAGTCATTTTTAGGACTTGCCAATTACTACAGGAAATTCATTCCAGATTTCTCCTGAATTGTACGTCAAATCACGAATTTACACCGAAAGGATGTAAAATTCACTTGGACAGAGAAATGTCAAGAAGCATTTCAGAGCATAAAAATGCTTTAATTTCCCCACCACTTTTGATTTATCCCGATTTCACAAAATCTTTTAATCTTACTACGGACGCAAGTAACGAGGCTCTAGGAGCTGTTCTTTCTCAAGGAGAAGTCGGAAAGGACCAGCCCATTGCCTATACAAGCCTCACATTAAACAAAGACGAAAGATATTACTCTACTAAAGAGAAAGAGTTATTGGCTATTGTCTGGGCTACCAAGAATATCAGGTGCTATCTTCAAGGCCGGAAATTCACAGTCTATACTGACCATAAACCTCTCAAAGGTTTCTTCAATGTGAAAGACCCTTCTTCCCGTTTGGAGAGATTTCACCACAAGTTATCTGAATTCGATTACAACATCGAATATAAACCAGGGAAGTACAACACTAATGCCGATGCACTAAGTCGCATCCCTCAAGCATTAAAAGAAGACAGTTTAGGCAATACCTTAACGGTAAAAGCCCTAGTCAACCACACAATGGACTCAGATGTGGAGGAAGACAATTCCACAAATAAATGAAGAAAATGAAATCCGCTCATTGCTTCGTCGTAACTCGAGCACAGAAGCAAAAGGCTCAAGAGACAATGAATAGCTCCAGTGTGGAGACAGAAGAGCACACGAAAGCGGACCAAAACGAAATTCACCTTACGGAGGCAGATATTCACCCCCCAGCATCGCTTGAGCAAAAAGTAAGTACTGGCAAGACACCCGAAGTTGTCACGAGCCCTACGGAAATCCGAACAATCTTAAAAGATTATCACGATACTCCATTCGGTGGCCATCAAGGTGTCATAAAAACTTACAAACGCATTAGACGCAAGTATTGGTGGAGACACATGCTTAGCGACATCAAGAAATACATTACAAAAATGCGCAAAGTGCCAGACGATGAAAGCATCTCTACAATATAAAATGACAATGGTTATCACGGACATCACAGAACAACCGTTCGACAAAATTTACCTCGATATTGTAGGTCCATTAGAAGAGACCACGTCACGTAATAAGCAGATCTTGACTTTCCAAGATAATTTAACATAATTTGTCGACTGGTATGCTATTGCATGCAATGCAGAAGCAGTCACAGTAGCGCAGGTTTTCTTTGATGAAATCGTTAAGCGCTATCGCATACCCAAAAGAATACTCACCGATCAGGGAACAAATTTCCTGAGTAAATTATTCAAAATAGTATGTAAGCTTCTAAAGGTACAGAAACTACAAACTTCAGCATACCACCCACAGTCTAATGGAGCACTAGAGCGTGCTCATAGACCCCTAATAGAATACTTGCGACCAATCGTAGATAAAAACCCAAAACATGGGACCAATACCTACGAACCGCTGCATTCGTGTACAACAACAGTGTACACGAGGGTACTAAACTTATCCCAATGGACTGCCTATACGGCTTCACAGCGGATGTCCCATCAAATTTGAAACGGGATCCCGAGCCCGTGTACAATCATGAGAGCTATTATCATATACTGAAGTATAAGCTCCAAAAATCATATGCCACGGCAAGAAAGAACTTATTGGCAAGTAAACAGCGCTCAAAGGGGTACTACCATAAGACAGTACGGCCCCTAACTTTACATGTAGGAGACAAGGTCCTCATCAAGAATGAAAGCAGAAAACATAAGCTTTCTCAAATCTGGGTAGGACCTTATCAGGTAATCGCAATACCAAGCGATGTGAATACCAAAATCAAAATTGGTAAGCGAACAGTAACGATACATCATAACCGATTGAAACCATATTTCGAATAAAAATATATCGAACAAAAATGAACCAGGATGACTTGAAATTCCTACTACAGTGTCCATTAAACCTCATTTCAATACCTTCTAATAAACATTTGCGTTCGAGTCACCCCACTGCCCAGTTTAAAGCGGCACAATGCAAGTAGAAATATGCTTAAAGGATTGTTTTCTTCATCTGAATTCTTCACAGAAATGGCGCTAAAATTCATCATAGTTGCCCTCTTTATCCAGTACACTACTGGAGCAATCGCTGACAAACCTTATGTAATGACCCAGCTAAATGACTCGGGCATACTTTTCGAGGACCTGGGAAATCTCATGGTATAACATTGCATCAGCAATTTTCTTCACATACCATTTCGTTTTTACAAAAATTTTCCCATGACAAATTTTGCCTTCAGCAAAATTTGTCAGTAGAAATACCATATTTAATGAAAAAAGAATAAAACCAAAGGCAAACCGTACCTTCAGTACGATTTGTCGTGAAGCTTACAATATGTATGTACGAACGTACATACATATCAAAAAAAGCTTTCGAGATCAGAAATGCGCGCCGCGAAAATACATTGTATGTATACGCGCGCCGCAATTTCAACCAACGGGACGGTGGCTGAACGAAAAATATTCTGGGCTTGTTTAATCAAGTCCAGAATAAATGAAAATTTTCTCAGGGTAAAAATGCACCTATGCATTTTCTACCCTGAACGAGGGCTCTTGATCGCGACGAAAGTGATCTAGAGCTGAGTTGAATTTTGAAAGTAATTAGCGGTGGTTCGTAGAGTTAAAAATCAGCAGTCGACTTTTAACAAAAAAGGAGTCGAATTTGGAAACGGAAAAGTTGTGATTTAAAATATTATACGCGGCGGTTGAAGAAAAGAAATAGAGTTAAATTTAAAATATTAAAGAAAAAAGTTGTGATTTAAAATATTATACGCGGCGGTTGAAGAAAAGAATAGAGTTGGTTTGAAGAGAAAACAAAAAAAAACAAAACTTGAAAAACGTCGGTTCGCGGGCTAGGTGTTTTTTAAGTGAAAGTGCACCTAAAGGAAATTTAGACGAAAATTAAAGAGAAATAAAATGTCTTAAATCCTCTTAAAATTAGCCGCTAATATAAAACTGACTATTAAATCTTTCCAAACCGTTATTTTTTCGGTAATATGAAAATAATTAATCACATATATTATTTAATGTCAGCAGAAACATACCATAATAGATATTTAAAAAAAAAAAATTTCCACCACAAACTATTGTATACATTGTGTTCAACAAGATTATGTGGCTGGGAGCTTTGTGGAAAAAAGCAATTACACCAATTGCAAATCGACCAATTGATAATAAAAAGTGAAATCTAAGTAAAACATACAAATTGTATGCATAACTTATTTTTAATTTTAAATGCAAGTAATAAATTATATTATTAGAACTAACGAGATTTCGTTGAATTTGTATATCTACCCAGTCCGTTCAGTTATACTCTACTATACATGTCAGTTTTAGCAATAGCCAAATAAAGTTTTTTTTTGATATTTCATAAACCATTGCCACTTTGTGCATCATTAGGAATGAGTCAGCGTCACCTACTCCCCAGAAACCTGTCTTGAGCTCACTCAAAACCGTCTTCTAGTAATTTAAAGCTTGTTTCCTTACCTTCGCAAGGGCTACACTTACTATATACCTTACTAAACAAAATAATAAAATAGTTTTAATTACAAAGCAACCTTACCATTTTACGCTAAACACATCTCAGCTGAGTAATTATTGCATGTGTGTATGTGCAGCCGGAGTTTGAATCTGTAGGCAGCTACATTCGATATCATCAGTAAGCCATGAAGTCGCGACCGACACCGACCCATTAAAAGGCCCTGTAATTTCATCTTAAACAGGTCCTAAAGCCCAAAACTGTAGCTCCCACAGAAAAATAAGGTTAAAACAAATTGCAGCCAAATATGTTTTCTTTCTAATAGCTAAAAAAAGGGCATATAGAACAAGTTTATGGAAATTATAGCGTTTGAACAAAATACAAGTAACTTTTATATGAAAAACTCCTGCAGTAAGACAAGGCAAGAAGACTGTGGATGTCGCCTGCTGACCGGCCCGCTGCTGTCTTTTTTTTCTCGCTTTGTTCATGGCTCGTGTATTCCGGGGGCTACGCATCAGCCCACGGTATCACTTGACGGCACAGCGCCATTACAATGATTACTCAGCTGAGAATTTCTGTTTGAGGAATCTTAGTCATCCGGTTTTATAAATTTTTTTTAAATAATTTTCCTAAGAAAGGCATGCACATTTTATTACGGTTCGGAAGAGAAGAAAGCAAGCTCAAGGTTATCACAACACCATTTTTCTGTCGGAGGAGCTATTCAAATCAAACTTTTGTCAGTTTTACATAAGAACACTGCAAGTATTATAGAGACTCCGTTGGGCCTCGCATGGGGTAGGGAGGGAGTCTGTTTCTTGGCTTGTGAAGTATTCTCGAGGGTTTTGGCTCACTCAGTGCAGTCGTTCGTTTGTATTGTGACTGTGAAATGTGGATTATTGAATTTCTTACAGATTGGACAATTTATCACAATGGAAGCTTCTCGCAACTGTGCCATGTGTCCGAGAGAGTTCTTTCGCGGAAGATATCAGCGGAATTTTTTGACTGATGATCTCTTCAGAATACGAACAGAATTTGCAATATATATTCAAGAAAATGCAATAGTAGAGGTTACTACCTGCTTCATCAATTCAAAGAAAATTTTTTTATTGTGAACGTCATGGAATTTTTACTAAGCACCTACTTATATTTCCAGGTTTTATTTGACAACGCGCAGTGTGTGTGCCATCGGTGTTTTCAAAGGGTTGAAAATGCAATCAGACCGCCTCATAACAAGAACCAGACGAGGAACCACAACAACAAAATGTGGAAGAACTATGTTGAAGAAGTACACGTTCCCAAGTATTCGAGAGTATCTAATACACCCAGGCATTATATTTTTAGCAACTGTCCTCATCAGACCCGTCATAGGTTACCACAATTTGTAATGTTAAACATATTTTATGAATACAAGCTGTATATTCCCGAAGGTGCTAGAGGGTGTCGAGAATATCTGAAGAGAGTATTAACTGGGCCGAGCTACTTGCAATGCCTTCATGACCTTAATGCAGCCCAGTTCATTGACATTTGTTACATTCTGAGGAACGCTTTACAACGAGGTTCTTAGCTCAATTTTTACACGAGAGGTGCTGTGACTAATTAAGGAATGCATTTTTTTTTGAACCGGACGCAATTCAATCAATTCAATTCCATGTTGGAGCAAACTCGCCTATTAAGCCAGGTATATTTCTCACAAAACTGCGAACTGGTGATCCCAACGAGCGACTTACATGGTTTAATATGTCAAAGCAAAACCTTGAGGGGTTGATTGCTATACCACGTGAATACCTTATCAATGACTACGTTGTCCTTCATGTTGCACTGGACCATGTAGGCAGAAATGATATTATAGATCGAAACCTGATTATCCCAAAAGCTACAGATGGAAACGATGAAAACATAAAAGTAATTGTAATATGCGACGAGACTTACATCTATATACATAAAAGTGCTTGCTTCCTAAAGAGAATAAAACAGCTGATTTTTTAAGGTTGGAGGCAAACGATTGGGATTTTCCGAGATTCACAGTTATTTTATAAATATATATAATAGAGGTATACCGAGAAAATGTACTGGAGGATTTACCTAAATACGGCATTAATGAAGATGCTTGGCTCTTACGTGATCGCATCCAGTCATGATATGTAAGAGCTAGAAAGTACCATTGTTACTTATTAATTAAAAACGATGTACTGTAGGTACCTGTGCTCATACAATACGTATTGCTTGGTACCTAGGGTACGCCAGGCATGCGGGATTTACAGGCCTTGCCTTATTTCTAAACAATAATGTTACAGGAGACGATGAATGAAAAATATTTTATTTGAATGAAATGACAACAGAAAATACCTTATCATTTTGTTTTATTTATATTTTATTATAATCACCAACAACTATTAACAAAATCTATCTTCAACAGGGCTTTTTTTATATAGTAGTAACCGTAAAGTTTCCATTACCAAATTATATAACTTGAGTTATATAGACTGGTACTCGAAACGTCTTTGTAACCACTATAAACCTCTTATAGAGCTTAAATGGAGGATTGTATAAAGGTTACCGTGACTTGATTTAGGTAACGTTATATAACTAAAAGTTTTATAAAATGAGTAACCAAAATATTCTGGTTACCTTAATATAACTTCTTATATAACCCTTATATAACCCAAGGTGCTCTCGATTAATTTATTTTGGTCACAGCAGTGGTTGCGGTAATGTTTCGGTTACCTTTATAAACTTTGTTTATAATGGTGATGGTAGTGTTACCACAACGCTTGGAATTCTCAGACGGATTACTTTCAGTGATTGAAATGTTAGAGAAATTATTTTTCGTTACCTTTATAAAACAATAATATGCAAATATTTACGAAATCTATCTTGACATAGAATTTCAATTTTTTTTATTGTATTTTTATAATGTCAGGGTTTAATATTTTTACATTTTAGAAGTACAATTTTTCGGCATATAAGTGGTGAAATTCAGCTGCAATTAAAATTTTACTGTGAATATCATCATAGATACTTCTAAAATATACAGACCCCTCCAAAAATAAGCAATTTTTAATAATTTTAATTAAATATGACAAAATTTATAAATTTCTCATAGGTGATATTAATTCATAAAAATTACATGACATAATTAAGAAATGTTATGTACATAAAAAGATGTATTTTCTTCATATAAAAATAAAACGGAAGCCATATATCTGCAATTTAAAAAATTGGCTTAACCGAAATTTTCTTTTTTATCTGTAATGGAGAGATGAAAAATGGCGGCTTGTACTTAAATGAACTAATTAGCATTATAAAACTTCAAGTAGTTTTATATAAACTGAATGACCTTTATAAAACTTCTAGAGTTATTATATAAACTAAGGGCACTACCATGCTTCGAAAATGGTCCTTATATACCCTTTAGTCATAATATGTAACCTTTGGTAATGTTATGTATCTTAATTATAGTCACAAAAAAACAGACAGTGTTCTTATATACCCTTTGGTTATATTATGTTATATAAATAAAAACAGTTTTATAATGGCTCCATTCGACACTAAAAGTAATTTGTTTTTATAACGATCACCGTAGTTACTAAAGGGCCACCAACAATTTCACGATGTTTTATAGTGGGTATATGTATTACCGAAAGTTTCCAATTTTTATTAAAGTCACCTAAATTACTGAAAGTTGTCGAGTTATATAAGGGTAACCACGGATACCGCAATAAACACTTATTACCAATAAGTTTATAACGTGGTGATCAAAACAATTATAAAACTTTCTTATATACCTTCTAGTAAAGGTTACTCTAAGTTATGTAGACCGGTGATTGAAACATTTCCATCACCAACTTATAAAACCTTTAGTAACTTACTTCCACGATAACCATTAGTAACCTAAAAAACTCTAATATAACTACATCACCAATTGGTAATATTATAAAACTCTTATATAACCACTGAAATTCTTATATAACCGAGTAACCATTATATACCCCTAATAAAACTACCCATCACCTTCAGTCACCAAAAATTGGAAAAATTGTTACTTGGGTTATAACGTAAAAAAATTCATACTACTCGAGGCTATATTAGTCCGATCGACTAGGCAACCACCATTTGAATTTTTGTTCCAAATGTTAATCCCTTTCCAATGATTTATTTATTGGCATCATCCTTTAATATACCACTCACTGAAACAAATAATAATTTACCAGACTTTTTTGTAAAGAAATTTCTAGAGACGAAAATAATTATAATTTTATGCAAACAGAAATTATATAAGAAAAAGATACCTGATTTTTGTAAATTGTAATTATTTTTTGCTTCCTAAATGAAGATATTGGAAATATGTACATGAAACAGAAAAAAACATGCATATTCGTGAAAGAACTCTTTCATATTATTCAATCCATTTCAAAATAGAATAACATTCTGAATTCACGAAAAAATTCATCTCAGTATGCTCAGAAAATTTTTAAAATCCTCTTTAACTTTTATTAAGTTTGTATTCACATCACATTTAAATTTTTAGCCAGGAAACATGTGCTATCAAGGTCAGGTAAAATTCATTTTGGTCAGATAAATTTCATCCTCGCAAACATGTTTTATGTTGTGGTATACTTAAGTTAGAGAGTTTATTTACAAATAAATATGCTTATTACATCTAGAAACACACTACAGATATTCCTCTATCTGGTCTTTGATTACAAAAAATCTCTGATGAAACTTTATTTTCTATTCTATCCCAAAACGTCTTGGGATTTTATTGATGAAGCTGAATGCCCTCTTCAAAATGCAGAGTGGAGTAGAATGGAGAAGAGTGAACTTTGACTTCTGAGCGAAGGTGTTCACAATTCAGCGCAGGGTAAAACTTGAACCTTGAAATTAAACGTATCAAATCACCATAACAACGAACTTTGAAATTAATTTAACAAAACTCCATAGCAACGCCAAATCAACATGCTTGTCGTTCTCAAAATAATAATTTCGGAAAAGGAGGCGTCTGTTGCACTGCCAGATTGCTTCGAATCTAGATAACAATTAACTAAATTTTGTGGATTTTAAATCATGAAGTTTGTGAAAACTACCTCTTGCTTTTTATTAGCATTCACAAAATATATCAAATCCGAAAATATCATTGAAACATGTTAGTTATGATAAATAGAAGTGTGGAGCCATCTACATGCTAGTAGTGCGAAGTTCCAGCTTGTAGTCTTTCGGAAATGCCAGCGTGAAATTAGAATAGAACCTGTTTTCATGTAACTCCACTCTGCGCTACTCTGAGCCAAACAGAGATAGCCATATGCACTACTGCGTGCGAAAAACAGGATGCTAGTTGCTACTCTACTCCACTCAGCATTGTGAATACGGCATATTGATAACAAATTTGTTTTTGAGAAAATTATAAAGATTTCGTGTAAGATATTTCTCTAGATCTTTAAGTAATTCCAAAAATTGAACTCCCAAACAAGACAAAAGGCGCACCATTTTTATGTTGCAACAGCTAGTAATAATTTTGTTGTAGCTCTGCACATATTTGTTGTATATTCATCATACTAGAACCTTTCACTAAGCAGGGAATTCAACTTAATCTGCAATCTCTAAATAAAAAAATTGGAAAATTAGTATAAATTTTAAATTGCTGCAGAGAAAAGGCAGAAGAAGAATTTTGGTTAATTCTTCAGCAAATTTCAGCTATTGCACCGCTTAGTGAAGCGGAAGTGGAAGAATATTATCGAAGATAAATATTCATTCCTTCTTTAGATTGTATAATTATATCATTGAATGAACGTTTTTGTCTGAAAATCGTAATGAAATCTTTTGCGTTCCTGCAGCTTCACTCTCGCGAAACGAAAATGTTAACATAACAAGAGTTTATAAAAATTGTTTCAAAAATAGAGGACTTCTATGAAACGTCTTTGTTGGAAAACTTTATTACAGAAGCCACAATGTGGTATGAAACTTGGACCCAAAAAAACTTCGATTCGTCAAAAAATACATTAATTTATTGGAAAGCGTCAAAGGTTTTTATCCAGCAGATTTGCAAGCTATTTAAATTAGTCTCACACTTCCTATAACAATATGTACGATGGAACGCTCATTTAGCAGATTGAGAGACTTGGACAAGATCAACTATGAGCCAACAAGCATTGTCTCAATAAAAAAAGAACTTTGATAATGAAGATTTTGCAGGCGAAGTAGTGTCTAAGTTCGCAGAGACAAACAAAAAAGAATGTTTTTTTTTTAATTTTTAATGCATCACTAAATAAATAGATGTTATTTTTATCAAACAATGGTGGTGCAGTTCCACCACTTTGCACCATACTATATATTTACATGGTTTTTATTTTACTCTGAAAACCTTCTATGTTTAGTCAAATATTTACACCTGGAAACCATATATTCACTTCCGAAAGTTAGGAACTCTTCAAATCCATCAATGTTTAATTTATTACTGACTTTCAAAATATAAACAGATAGCAGTTGCTTTCAAAATCTGCTTTGCACACTAAGCTTTCTTGTTTTCTTTTCATTGCATATGACCTATTTTTCTCATCCACAGTCCAAAAATGAATCGTACAGAGACTAAAAAGTCAGTAATTTAAATTTAGTATCGCTGTGGAGTGGATAATTTCAGTAAACTAATAAAGCATCTGGATGCCACGTCTCTTTGATATGTAAAAATATATATTCTTCAGAATGCTGGTAAGTCATTTAGTATTCATTCGTTACTCTTTGTTTACCTGCGCAAATTTTCCACGGAACTGGAAGCTTTGCGCTTAAGGAGAACGTAGCCCTAAGCATATACGTATGAAATTATTTATTACTCTATGCTCCAAGTTTTTATGTAATTTATGCCCAATAAATAAACTATAGTTTCTCTGCAACGCCTCCTAATAAATTTGGTTAAGCTAACAATTTATAATATCGCTGTTTTGTAATGAATAAATTTAAAAATAACCTCATATGTACCCAACTAATTATATAAAGGCATTACGGGGTTCAAGCAGTAACCGATTGCCTTTAAAGTCATTACAACTCTCATTCACTTGGGTTTCTCATAAGGTCAGAAATTAAAAATAAAGATGGTACGCCGACAATCTCATATCAGATGTAATCGTGTGCTCGCTTAGAATTTGGAAGTAGGTACTCTAATAGTCTCTTCGATAATTGGAAACTTGATGAATTCTAAAGAATCGTCGATCAATTTTTGACAGCTATGTGATCTATATGAGCCGGAAGAGATAGACGGGGATTTTTTGGAGCGCCGTTTTCTGTTTATTGACGAGTACACATCGGCAAAAGAAAATACGAGTCTCTTGTTTTAGTCGTATTTTTTTTTTATAAATATGTATATAAGGATCTTTCTACACGTGAAATAATCTTGATTTGAAAGAGTTTCAGTTTCTCATGGGAGTTTTGCTATCGTGGGACAGATAAAGAGCTAATTATTATTATTATTTTTTTTCTAACCTAAATTTGTCGATGATCTGAAAGAACACACATGTATTCATATATATACAATTTACAGATCTATTGCAGTGGCTATATAGAACCCGTTGATGATTATTGGGCTCGTTTTAACGGTGATTTTAGAATAATCTGCAATTTTTCATTAGTTATCGTGATGGCAGACAGAAGAAAAGTACGCTTATACTGAACTGAGAAAATATCAATAAATGATTTTACATTTTGACGTAAGATTTCAATGCTATATTTTTTCTCAATGTACTACTCAATATTTCGTCAAGCAGAAATCTACAACAGAGCTTCTGGAAATGGATGTATACTTCTTAGAAGCTGCTGCAGACTTTCTTGAAATCCTTTTAGTTACGTGTTAAGCAATCTGGTTGTCTCTTACCGTCTTGGAGATATTTTCTTTTCGTCCTTGGAGCGAACTCTTTTGGTAAAGATGAACATTCCTATAGTGGTCATTATCCTCCCTGGACTTTAAGTTTGGTGTGATCTCAGTATATGTCTTACTTTTGCAGTTCAGGTAGTAATGGTTTTCAAAGTCAGCACGTTTTCTTTTTCCTTGCCATGTTAGAAGCATTCTCAACTTCACTCAGGCTTTTCACATTTAGATTGGTACTCTGGATGTTCAAGTAATCAATGCCTCGTACTAGATTTCTAGTCAAATTTTGAGATGGTTTGTTATCGTTTTTATTTTTATGACATGCCACTTTGATCCTACGAAATTTCGCAGCAAAACATTGATTTCGGCCGACTTATGGCAAGTTAATACAAAATACTTAATCTACATGGATAAGTTTGTCTCCAATAAGAACTTGTTAGAGCTTATTTAATCCTCAGTGAGTGAGTACTGCACCTACGTATGTAGTTGTCTCTGACCCTTACAGCGGGTGGCCATTACATTGGAATGGATCATATAGCATCGTTTTTACTCACCTAGGCGTTTTAAATTTGTTTGAAAAATTTGTGTTGAAAATTTAGTTTGGAAGAAAGTTGTTGTAAATTAAGGTAAAAATAACTGAAAAAAATCTCGAATTTTCAAATTGAAGCATTGTATACACCACAATCACGGTTTCAGTGACGTAAAGCGGATGATTAATTCTTTGTAAGTGTACCCGAAGTGCTCCAAGTATGAACTATTGAGATTAACTTTTAGTTTATTGTTATTTTAAGATAAAGGGTATTTTTGTTTTAATTGCATTCTAATATTGTTTTTTAAATTAAAGGGTGATTTTCCAAATTAACATGGCTGTCAGCTGGATTTAAATTTTATTCTTTCTCTTCAGGCATAGACCGAACAAATGAAATTTCAGCATTTACTGTTCTAAATTTGTGTCATAAGCTCCCAGTATCTGGGACAGTTCAATATAAATTCTTAACTAAGTGTGTGTATTTAGTCCAACAATTTGCCCTGATGTTCTGCATGAACATAATTTAATATCAGTAAAACCTCTTGCCATTTATTAATGTACTTTTTCAGCTGTGGGATATTTTATATTTGGCACTTTAAATTTTATAAGTCAAGTCGCACAGCAGCAAAGTCGTTCCAGATACTTCCATGCCACAAATATCTTAATCAGCTTTTACTGTCTTTGTTTTCACTTAGAGTTATTCCTTGCAGAGGAGCACAGAAGGATAAAGACTTGTAAGGCAGAAGCAGAAAATCCATTGAGGAAATAAAATAACAAGCTCTAACCACCAAATTAAAAGGAGCTTGGGAGTAATCAATAACAAATTCAGTTGACTATAGAAATATAAAAAAACCGACTGCATCAGAGACGACCTGTTGTGGCATAATACTCAAGCCCATTATAGGTCTGATTCGCATACAGAGAAGCACAGAGTTTTGCTCTTTTTGTTATATATAAATAGCTTAAGGCGCGGTTTTTTGAGCTGAATTTACTAAATATTTCTAAAAAGAAATTTCAACTATGTTTGGTAAGCATTAAGAAACTTAAAGTAATGGCGACAAAATAAAAAAAATATTTTAATTTCAGTCGTTTGAAGAACAAAATAATGATTTTTACTTAATACCATATAGTAGTCGAGGATCATTTCATACTACTTTGGATTGTAGTAGAATTGCAATATGGCTGGACTAAATGGGGGAAGGTTTTTAAAAATTTGAGGTTGATGGATATGGGCTAAACTTATACAATTTGGTAAAAGAAAGAAAAAAAAATAGAGATCTTTGCCTCTCCCTTAAATACTTCACAGCACGCTTACTGGAGGGGTAGATCTACTGATCAATGGGTACTGTCATTGAGCGGATACGAGATCGTGGGATGTTTAGTTTGGGAGCCTTTCCGGACAGGCTGAATAATCCAGGGTCTGCCTTCCTATCTATAGATGAACTGAAAAATCTTGCTCTGCAAGACTTGATGCGCTTCATTAAGACCACTGGGACATGAAGGTAATGAGACTGTTAACTATTTGGAGAGGAAAGGAGCACAATCAACATTTACCAGACCTGAACCCTTCTGCATTACCTAATAGGAGAAGTTATGTTTAAAACAAATAATCAGAGCCTTCCTGGACAAAAGCACGCAAATAAATTCATTACTTTCTCATGTTAAGGCTTGAAAAAGTCTTCAACTGGAGTAAGCAAGCACCAGATAAGGTTATTTACTAGCCTAATGAGTACTGACTGGTCACTTAAGGAATTAGTCTACTTTACGCTCTACAAAAAAAGTTATTTTTATTAATGTTTTTTTTAAGGTTTTATTATAGGTATTGATATAAAAGATGTTGGACTTCATAAAAACAAACTTTCGAAATGCATGAAAAATAATTGTAAGTTTTTATTTTAAACAATTTTTATACACAAAATTGATAGACAAGCGTAACGTTTCAAAAAGTAGGCAACTGAGTTACGTTTGCCATAACTCTGGAACGAAATAAAATCACATGGAATTAGATTAAGTATAATAGTGAGCTCGTTCCAAACTACAACCATAATTAACAAAATGGTGAGCTTGAGTTGAAAAAAAATCGAAGACTTTTTCACTGATTTTTGCTATAAAAAAAAATAGCAAAAATTGAAATTTTGAGATGAACGTAGTTCACGACGAACTTACTGTTATATTTAATCTAATTCCGTGAGATTTTTTTATTTAAGATAGCTCGTTCAAAAGATATGGCTAACGCAACTCGCTTGCCTACTTTTTGAAACGTTACGTTTGTCTATCAATTTTGTGTATAAAAAGTGTTTAAAATAAAAAACTAAAATTTTTTTCAAAATAAAAAATTAATTTTTTTTTGCTATATTTCGAAGGTGTATTTAATAAGCCCAACAACTTTGATATCAATGCTTATACCTATACCTATCAAAAGAAACATTAGTAAAAATAGTCTGGTTTTGTAGCGCGTAAAGTAGACTAATCCCTTAAGTACATGCTTCAGAAAATGGGCAAACTACAGACAATAGCTACCGATTCCGCATTGAAGCTGTAGAGCGGCGTACTCTACGAATGCGCAGGATTTGTTCACCAAATATTCCAATGGCTGGGTAAGGAATTCATAACCTGAGCAGATGTCCAGGAAACTGGAACGTGGACTAGACTTCACGCGGTAGGAGCATAGCACAAAGATCTTTAGAGGTGAGTTCTTCGGCCCCACACCAAGACCTAATAATAATAATGCCATGTCTGTTGGTATCAAGTCAATAGGATCACAAGCTAGCGTGTTATGCATTAAGCCGCGGACGCTTTTATGATCCTCCATGGATTGTTAACTCATGAGATAATAATGTCAGGAATTAGAACTCTTGTTTCACTATCTGTATATCAGTACCTAACATAATTCATGAATTACTTAGCTTGATACCACGTAGAATTAGAGCTACACATAGCATTTGTACTGTAAGCCGTTATCAGTGATAATATTTTGGGCTTTCAAAATGTTTTCTTATCGTACGATGTGCGAATATTAAATACTTTACCCCCTTCTGATTTTCTTCTCAAATCAATCTGTTTAAGTTAAAGCTGAACATATCTTCACATCCGTCAAAATATTCCACGTGAGATTAGTAACTAGTTGAGTTTGACTTAAAAACTAAAAACAA
Source organism: Dioctria linearis (assembly GCA_963930735.1). Taxonomy (NCBI): domain Eukaryota; kingdom Metazoa; phylum Arthropoda; class Insecta; order Diptera; family Asilidae; genus Dioctria; species Dioctria linearis. The sequence continues at coordinate 84,256,800 of OZ005740.1, forward strand.
ACTGATTTTTGTAACTATCTACTACTAAATCCAGAGTATGATTTCCACCAAAAGATATACATTTATGATTTCTTTTGTAAAATCCCGTCATTTCGGCAAGATAATCGAGAAGAGTTACCGCTCTATATACTAGGATTCTCAAGAAAAGTAGTGAGTCCTCGTTGTTGTGGAAATAATACCTCAAGTCAGTTAGACATAATTTTTTAGTGAATGTTATAATCAACTTATTGAGCAATTACCCAACAGAATTTCAACGAACGATATAGTTCGTGTGCTATATTTAGTAAATGCTTGATATTCCAATTTGAGAACAACTTAATTTTGCACCCAATGATTTAACTATGCCAAGTTGTACGTGTACATACATATATCTGCCGCCCATTTTCATTAGAATTAATAAGTAATGAGTTCGGCAAGTTTGGCTTACATCACCTTGCAATACATTTCTGCATTAATAACAAATGTGAACCTAGAAATAAATTAATATTATAATTGCAGGCAATAAAAAACTCACGTTTAGCGAAATTCTGAGCTAATTAACTTACTAACACCTTTTTCGCGAAAATAACAGTCTATTTTACTGTGGAAAACCATTCTCATATAGTGTTTATTCACATAAATTTACATATATAGATACATACCTTAAACTTTTACATTTCCCTAGATTTTCGTACCTCTTAAATCCTAACCACAATTTAAACCTGTCCAGCTATTTGCAAAGCTTTAAAGACTTCTGTTTTTTTGTCCTACATTTCTAAAGCCTGAAGCCAATAACACTATTCCGTGCTGGAGATATAACAAGTTTTCTAGTGGCCTAGAAATCGAAATAGAAATGGAAACCGAAGTAATCTCATTATACATTTGGATGCGTTCTGATATGTCTTCCTCTGTTTAAACAGGGCTAACATTTGCCATTTCACGCATTGTTAAACAATTTCTTTTTAACAAGATTTTTAAATTGCTTTGAATTTTCCTATTTACACTACACCACTCCTCAGGTGGACTAGACGTCATACACTGAGGTAATATTTTCAATATTTCATCACTTCTTTTTGCATTATATTTTTTTTATGTGAAAAAATCAAGCGTATAACAGAAGCCTTCTTAATCGTACATAAATAGCTAAAGAAAACTTCAAAGAAAGTAAAATTACGGTTATTTGAATTTAGAGTGCGAAAATGTAATTTACCGCAGAATTGAAATGGATTTTTAATTTAAGTTGGATGCAGAGGTACATACAGAAATCTTCTAGTCTGATTCAAAGTGGAGTGCATGATTTATTTTCACTTCAATTACATCAGAATCAACAACTTTACTTTGCTCATGAATTAAAACTAACTACTAAGTTTCTTCCCTTTCGGCTAGACCTTACTTAATTGTCCTTCTTTGATTCCGATAAAATTTATAGGATTGATGGGCATTTTTCTCTAAGTGTCATTATTCTCAAAATTCACCTGTACAACTTAATTCGTATGCCATTCCATCTTAATTAACTCTGCTAAGTAGTCGAAGCGGAAGTTTGCTTATCCTCCAACGATTGAAGGTGTGCAATAGGGATGCAATTGATTAAAAAAGAATGTAAAGCTGTTTTTTGGTGAGATAATGCGGAATAATACTTTATGTTCAACAGCAATAATGGCAGACACTTTGGTTGGTGTAAATATAGTGGCATGCATAGAACTGCAAATCTGCGAAAATTGGACATCAGGCTCCATAGTTATTTTTAATTACCGACATTTATTTATTAATATGGTTTAAGGTAATATTGTTTCATATTATCTAATATATTATTAAATATGTTGTTGATAGCCGAGAATAACTGTAGTGCCTGGCTTTAATTTACGTGCCTTCTCTGGCAAACAACGCCAATGTAATCAGCTCCAAACTTGTTTCTTGGTACGACTTGTCTTCGTAAACTTACTGGAAATACGCAAGTATGCCATACTTTTGCTGATCCTTTTAGGTACATACATACGGTGTAGGTCGTGGTCCAGCTTCAGGTACAGTAGACTTATCAGCAGACGGTCAGACTGCATCTCGGAAAGTATCTCAGTACATATGCATTAATTAAACCAAAAAAAAAAATGAAAGGAAATAAAAAATTACGACAAAAAATTTCTTCAAAATAGTTTCATTAAAAAATAATTTCCCTAAACCCATTCTATATGTCCTTTGCTGTAAACTGTCAAAGAAAAGCAGTTATAAAATTACTTCCCTCTGAACAAAACATCGAAAACCAAAACAATCGAATAACATGCAACGAAAACTATAGCATTCGAACACGTCTGGGCTCTGGTTTTGATATGAATAATCGACACCACTACCTGAGGAGGTGGTTTGCAGTTCTGCTTCCATCAGCAATCGAACAACAACCAACAAAACGTATGGCATTCGAACTCTTCAGGAACTTACCTATCATGTCACACATCTCAATAAGAAATGGTTCTAAGGCTAAGGGAATTGAAAAAATGCTTCTATGCGACCTACAAATGCTACTATACAGCTGGCATGTATATGGGTTTTGATTAGGTTGATTTTATTCATATGAATAATATTTTTCTTACGATAGATCAACGCTGTATTTGTTTCAATTGGAGGTGCTTAAAATTGTGCTTCTATCAATATCATGTTGGTAGGTTGGTTAGGAAGCATTTCGGTTTATGGAAGGCAAATATGTGTAAGCCGTGGGCTCGCGAGAAAATTGTAAATTCGTGAGGGGAATTTCAAGTGGGATAGGGGAATATTATTTGAGAAGAGATGGCTTAAAATATGATATTGATGAAAAAATCGTGCAGTCGGATCCAAACAAGCAAATAAGCAATTAAAGATATTTTAGATTGAGGAAAAAAACACTTGCTCCGATTCCACAATTATTTTATTTAAAAAAATGAGTAACAATGTTACATTGGAATCGGAGCTCCGATTCCACAATTATTTTATTTAAAAAAATGAGTAACAATGTTACATTGGAATCGGAGCAAACGTTTTTTTCCTCAACCAAAGATGTCACCAGGTGTTAACATATAAATCGATAAACCTAATAAAGATATTTTAATTTAGCTCATTTAGAATTTATTTGTCGCCGTCATGCCATAATCGCGAATCTGCTTCTTTGGCTATTTTGAACTGCCATACTCATTTGTCACATAGTAAAATCAAACCTATATTCCATTATTCTGTGAAAATATTTTCTATAGGTATTACGTTAGCAGTGTATATAAGATATTCCCGGTTATTCTTTTCAAGAGTGAGCTGAGATACTGAAAAAACGTTTACCTACTCCTAACATTGCTACATCTCAAAAGCTTAATTTTTCATTCTCATGAAGGCAAAGAATAATACCCTCTGTTTCGAAATGCACTCTGTTATAAACAAATTTGAAATTTTTCCATTTCGTATTTTCAAAATTCTTTGAATTTTCATTTACAGACCTCAAATGCCGGTATTACTAGACAACTTACCCAGTACGTTAGAATACTTGTCGTGTCCCAATGCAATCGTATCATTCAAACTCTCAGTTAATTAGCTTAACACTTTATTACTTTCCCTGACCTATCTTAACACGTTTTTAGTACTCCGAACCGACCGGATATTTGACACCACTATGCCTGAAACTAACCCGCGACTGATCACTTCGTTAAGTGACAACTAAAGTTTTGCTAGCAACGCGGATGTAAACAAACGACAACAACCTTGGCGTTTGTTCTACCGGTTGCAGCACCTGAGTTGCTTAGTTGTAAACAATCGCTTTACATAATAATTACCATGCGAGGTTAATTATTATCGTAATCGTCGATTGCTCTACGAAGCGCTCATCGCAGCCAGCTGTTGGGCTAATCAGCAAAACAACCGACAGTTGCAGAACAATACCATGCGAGGTTATTGTTTAGCAATTGCTAATTATTTCGCTGTGATGCCTTTGGCTGCTGGAAGATTCTTCCGTATATTGAGCCATAACATCCCTCCCCCTTTGAAAAACTAGTGTCCGCTGGAAACTAGACCTGGAGAGTGCAACAGTCTTAATTAAAAATATTTTTTAATCTTCGTTCGGTTCAGATTACGCTTTTCTTTTACATATTCTTATTGGGTATCTAAATCTTATTATTTTGTTTTCCTTACATCCGTTTCATTATACTCTCCGTTAATACATTTTCATAACTTTCTAATTTAATATTGTTATTTTCTTATCTCTACTACATTTTCGTCTTTGCTTTCTAACATTTCAAATCTTCATCTCATTTCTTTTAACATACTCTTTGCCTTTTTCCATACAAAAAAAACTTTTTCTATATAGATTACATTTCTTATACTTGTTTTTCATTTTACATTTAATTTCTCTTTTTTTTCGCACATTAAATTTCTGATAGTTTCTTCTCATATTTCATACCTTACATTTTATTTCTTTCTTTCTTGTTTTCTGTATTCTATTCTCATTGATTTTTTTATTTTGCCGTATTTATATTCGTTCTTATGGCTTCTCTCATTGAATTTTATTAACATTTTTTTCTTTTAATGCCTTACATTTACTTTCTCAGTTTTTTCACGTTTCTCTTATTTTAAAATTTGCTCTTTTTCACTTTTACACTATATCTCCTTCAAACATCACACACAAATTATTTCTATTACACCTTCTTATCTATTCTACATTTCTTTTTCTTGATATATTTTAACTAGATACCTTAATTTTTATTTGTTCAATATAGCAACTATTTTAACTGTTCGCATATACATATATATTGATCTTCGCCTTTCTACCTTACTTTCGAATTGACAACTTCGTTTAATATAATTATACCTTAATTATTTAATACAATTACGAGCCTTAAATTTAGTGTAGTCGCTCGAACTGTTTGTTGATGATTTTCGGAAAGTATGGTCTGTATTCGCTACAATGGTAAGGTGGACGTCTGCTTCAACTTGCTGGTGTTCTGAAGTACGAGTTTGGATTATGTACCCTGGGAAGAACGGCTCATCTGTTGCTGGTGGCCTGAGTCTGTTGTTCATCTGCTGCCTTAAGAGATGTTTTCTAAACTTCTACTTCCAGCTCTTTTGTGCTACACTTATTCCACTTATAGCTTTTGTGTAGTATTTCCTCAATAGTATTAACATCTGGTAATGAACAATTTTTGGATACTAATGTCAAAATCTTTTTCAGTTATCGGCGCTATAAATACTATACTAGTATTTAAATTCCCATTGAATAGACAATTCCAGATTGTAGTTCCGCTTTGTTAGCAACATTTAAACATTTAAAAGTAACATTTAAAAGTCCAATCATAAGAAAACGTACAAAACCGCTCCTATTACTGGCACTTCTCTAATTGTACAAGTGGACGAAACATTGGTCTCATTTTCAATGTTCTATGAGTATATTATTTTCCAGAAGATGTGCTCTCAATTATCTCGTTACCATGAGGGTTAGTGGTTCGAATGATTGATGCTAATATTTGTAGAAATATTATTTATCTTTTCTTGAATTTCTTATGGATACGATGGAGTTCTCCCAATTATATCGAGAGTCCATCCGTACCTAAAGAAATAGATATTTTTAATTTCATATAATACTATATATGTGTCACCAGAATACTGACTTTTCAATATTCAATTACGCGCTAATAATTCTGTACTGCTTCATAAATGCAGCTTTCCAAGAAAAAATTATCTTATAGATAAATAGATAAGAGATAACTACGGATTTTGCTCATGAATTCGCATGCATATCTATAAGCTAAATTCTCCAGGGCTCCGCATAACCATTGCCTTTCCTTTCATTTACTTATTTCTGCTGCTTACTTATGTTTTGGCTCTGAGCTACATACCGGAACTTTCCGCATCTCGGTTGTCATACTCATCTCCTATTTATGTAAATTTCCATCCCGCTCTTTAGGGTAACGCTACACTGCTATTATAATTTCCTATTTACATTTAATCTTTCTTAACCTCTAAAATATACAATTACAGTAATGGTTATTGCTCTTTGTTTATGAATCTTGATTTTTTAATATTACATTTTTCTTTATTTTCACTACTCTTATGTTTTTATCTTCCCTGCTTACCTTTTGGGTATCAATAACTATAAATGTACAAATATATTTCTTATTCTACTAACTTTTCATTTTTAATCCAATTCAATTATGTTAATTTTTTTTCAAACTTCTTTTTCTTTTACATCACTAATTTTTTCTTATATTTTTCAAACTTCTGTTTACTTTAAATCTCTTGTTTCTTTTTTTTTAATTCTCATTATTTGGTTAACTAAATAACTCTCTTTTTGGACATTTACTTTTTCCAAAACCCTTTTTTCCACCTAAAATATTTATCCATTTTCTTAGTATCATTGGTACCTTTATTAGTTACTATCAACAATATATTCATACATATACAAACTTTCATATTACTTTACCTGAGTTGTAGTATTGTTTCAGTCTCCAATAAAGCAGGCACTAGATTATCCTTATATCCTTGCATTTCTTTTCTTCACCTGTAAATCTATAGAGCTATGTCATTTAAATTTTGTAAAATCCGCCTCTCAATTGACTTACAAAATTTGAAGGCCCCTGTGGTAAACCTCGGGTTATCGTCGCTTTTCCCGGACATTTACCAACACTTACCTCATTAGGTGTCATTAAAATTGCAGTAGAATTCCAATGTTCTGCACGACTGCAATTTCGATGCCATAATATCTTCTTGAATTCTGTTCTAACCCATTTATTAATATAATCTTGAAATTTAAGCTATCCTCTTCGCCAAAACGCCTGAGCTTGCTTTTGTGGTGGAGAGAAACTCTTCCTACACTCATAACTCCATGCAGGTCTTTCGGAATACTTAAGCGGTTTCGAATAATTTGGTGCTTTTACCGGAAAGGCTCTTGCAAATGCAAGTCTATCCATCAGACTATTTCCGCTGTGCTCGCCGTGTCTGTATTGACTGGTCAATCCTTCGCTAGATTCTTCGGTTATAGGCTTGATAGGCTCCGAAATTTCGCAAGGCGTGATACGGATCTTCCCAGAAGGGTACCAGAAATGGGTCCTGTAATGTAGGTACTATTTTTCCTGTCATGTTTATGTTTTCCTCTTCTATCCTGGCCTGGAACAGATTTCCTTGACTGCTTCTCTGGCAAGCTGTGGGTTCTACTTTTGCACCAGCTGCGATATATTCACAAGAAGTATTTTCTTCCATGCTTTTGCTTGCTCTTGTATCAGCAGCTTCATATTTACGCAGTCGATAATAGCTCTGCCACTGAGGAAATCCATTCCAAGTATACCGTCGCGCCGGCTGGAATTGAATCCGTATCTCAAATGGCGTTACATCTGCAGGCATGCTGGCTGTTGTCGATCTGCAACTTTGCTTCACAGGTGCCTATAGAGCTCTTGGCATATCCAAAGTGTCCTCCAATTCTTATTTTCTGTTGTATTTGTATCGGTGTATTTCTTTTTATTCTGTTAGCCTTAGTTATGTAACATGTTGATCCAGTGTCTACTAAAAGCCTTACCTTACCTTCTAATGCTATATTCGATGTAACTGAGATGATAAATGTACTCCGAGAATTCAATTTCTCCCTTTCTTTCTCTGCGAAATACCTTTTTAGACAGTTTTCCGTGTAGTGATCCTGCGTTCGACAAAATTGGCAATAAAGCCCCTCCCTTCCTGAATGGAATTCACCTTGGATGCCAGTTGCATAGTTAGCCACTCTGACGTTATGAATTCGGCAATTGGATTCCCCGTGTCCATATTCCTGACGTTCAGTACAGAAGAGTACTTGTTGGCACTCTCCCGCAAAGTGTCCACGCTGTCCGCATTGAAAACACTCAATAGATCTGGGAGGTGTTCTTCTTGTCGAAGGTGCTTGGTATCATCCTGATAACACTGGCCCTGTTATGTGTAAGAACAGTCTCGAATTCTGTCTAGGCCTTTTTCTGCTAAATTTGCCCGTTGCCCATGTGTTTGTTGCATTTTCTGTGCTCGGCTTTCGGTCTTCTTGCCATATTCCTGATTCTCTTACTTGAAGCCTTTCGGCATCTTTTTCGATATAGCTGGCTTGCTCGCTCACTTCCTCCAATGACTCAAATTTACGCCCTGTAAGGTACACTTGCGTGAATCCACTCATCACACCCGCTTTGAAAGAAGCTACAACATCGGCCTCCAACTCAGCTAGTAGTACCTTCTCCTCTCCCTGGTATTTAGCTGTAACAGCCTCTTTTATCTGATCGCGCATTTCTTTCATTCGATCCGCGAACTCCGTGATGTCTTCTCCAGGTCTCTGTCTACATGCTAGCATTTCAGTGCGGCATGTATGCAGATTTTATTGCTTGCTGTAAGGTTTCAAAGTCCTTCAGCTCCTGGGAGCTTATCACGTAATACGCATCATCCGTTAGCCGATATTTTACACATTTCATGAAAATAAGTTTTTCTGCGGCTTCCAGTCGGTCTCAAGGATCTTTGCAGCAACACAGAAATCGATATACTTCCTTTACTAGGTTTGGAGTTCTTTCCCCAGAGAATATTGGCACGTATTTTGACACCATATCCATAATCTCATCATGTGCATCGGCCATGTTGTACTTTAGTGGTCTGTCTACGTTGATTTTTGTCCTTATTGTTTCTTTGTTTCTATTCTCAGCTATATTTTGCTATATATCCTTCGCTCCACAGCTTCCTTTTATTTGTTGTTGGTGGTCCTGGAGTACTAGTTTCCTTGGCATCTAACACCTAGCCGCGAGGTTTGTAACAAAACTATTACAATCAGACATCGATACCCAGCGAGGATCGTCCCTTACAACTATATATTACTATGAAAACTTGACTAGACTCAACATTCCGACAAAGATCATTCCCGAAGACTTTGATCTTTCACTGGAAGTATTTAACTGAAAACAACTTTACTTGAGACCATTAAATCCGGACAAAACAGCGATTCGAGACTCATTTAATATATTAGTTTGCATCCTATTACCTACCGAGGGAGAGAAAAGTAAAGCACCAACAGCAAGTTCACATACAGACCACACTCTCAACACTACTTAAATTTTAGGCTGAAATCGATCAAACCAATTTAAAAGAAAAAAATATCATCTTTTTAAAATTTTACTTTAACACACAACAAAAATACAGCCAACTATACTTTACTTAAAACTTTGTACTCAACTGCGTTGAACCCCAGATTATTCCCCTTAATAACATTACTCTAGTAGTTACTGCGACTATTAAAAATGCCATAATTTGAATAAGGGTGAGAACGATCAACGCGAATTTTCACAAATTACTAAAATATTGCACCTTATAGCTTATACTTCGAAATTTATCCCATCTTAAAACTAACCCTGCATGTATGTATGTACCTACGTGTATAACCGAAGTAGCTTAATTAGCTTTGCTCCCAGTGTGTGTATTTGCAGTAGCTAAATTAGCTTTGCTCCCAGTGTGTGTGTTTGGAGTAGCTAAATTAGCTTTGCTCCCAATTTGTGTATTTGTGTTGAGTAGCTGATAACGATCAACTCCTCAAATGATGTAAGTGTAATTTCTAATTTAATTTCACAAAAAAAAATCACAAAACACAAAACTTGAATCACTTAATCTAATACTTCTTTAATGCCTGAAACGTAAAAGAATTTAAAAAAATCAATATATAAAATAAACAAATTTGCACTATCTTACAAAAACTTCTTGAAAGAAAGTTAGCAATAAAAAAAAAACACACCAGCAAGAAATTCTCAAATCTCTTACCTAGATTCACCGGCTGTGCCAATTGTCGTGTCACAATGCAATCGTATCATTCAAGCTCTCAGTTAATTAGCTGAAAAACGATTAAGACTTGCGAATAAATAAGAACGCTCGATATAATTTAAAACTCTTTACACTTTATTACTGACCCTGTCCTATCTTAACACGTTTTTAGTATTCCAAACCGACCGGACATTTGACACAACTGTGTCTGAAACTAACCCGCGACTGATCACTTAACGGCCCTCTCCAGACCAGTCATTGGTCTTTTATGCCCCAATATTTGGAACTAAACTTTTACTCGCAACGCGGATGTAAACCAACGACAACAACCTTGTCGTTTGTTCTACCGGTTGCAGCACCTGAGTTGCTTAGTTGTAAACAATCGCCTTACATAATAATTACCATGCGAGGTTAATTATTATCGTAATCGTCGATTGCTCCGCTAAGCGCTCATCGCAGCCAGCTGTTAGGCTGATCAGCAAAACAACCGACAGTTGCAGAGCAATACCATGCGAGGTTATTGTTTAGCAATTGCTGATTATTTCGCTGGGGTGCCGGTTTTAAAGAATAACTTAGTTTTTTCTAAATTATAAATTCAAAAATATAAAATTTTATTTATTAATGTGCTAAATCCATTTCACTTACGAGTAATATCAAATTAATTCATTCACAATACAACTTATAACTAGAAACTTTAAAAATTAAGTAATATCCAATAAATAATTAAGAAATTCAATATAAAATTAAAATTCAAGGTAAAATTTGTGGCAGTGTAGCGTGGCTCTGCAAGTTTCCCGTAAAGAAGAAGAAGAACGCGTGTAAGGTTGAAATGCCTTAAATAATATTTTGTACGTCAGAAATTTCGTTTGAGCTTTTTTAACTTATATATCGGCTAACATGGAGTATATTGCTACGTCGTGGCAGTATATATAACAATATAGAATCTATACAATATGCTGGTATGTCTAGGCAGTACATGCAACTCTGCTGAATTAGGTTGATATGGTAGGATAGCATTTTGTATTGCAGCTGCGTGTGTATTAAAAAAAGTGTAGCTGGGATGACTTGAAGTTGGATGCAGTTTTGTTTTTGTGCTGCTGCGTGTACGTATGATGAGAGTTCCGATAGTGGAGCTGTTATGCGTGCTACATGTTTTGTTGCAGTATGTGTGTCGAAGCGATGGAGCAAAACCCTCGAGAATACTTACCAAGCCATGAAACAGACAACCATATGTATGCGTTGTGAGTTCGTTTTCTAAAATGTTCTATATTGATACCTATGGAAAAGTGCCAAACATTGATTTTACATATGCTAAAGAGCCTAAATAGGAAAATAGTCTTCTAGTAATTTAAAGCTTTGTTCGTACCTTATCAATGGCTACACTTCCTGTATACAGTACTTAACAAAATAATAAAATAGTTTTGATTACAATGCAACCTTACCATTATACGCTCTATACCTCTCAGTAGAGTGATAATTGCATGTGTGTATGTGCAGCTGGAGTCCGAATCTGTAGGCAGCTACATTCGATATCATCACATCAGCCCACGCCATCCCATGATGGCACAGTGACATCACAGTGATTACTAAACTGAGAATTTTTGTTTGAGGAAACGTAGTCATTTGGTTAAGATAAATTTTTTTAAATAATTTTGCTAGGAAAGGTATGAAAATTTTATTACGGTTCGGCAGATAAGAAAGCAAGCTTAAGATTATCGGAACACCATTTTTCTGTAAGAATAGTAGTTTAAGGCGGAGGAGCTATTCGAATCAAACTTTTGTCAGTTTTACATAAGAACACTGCAAATATTATAGACTCCGTTGGGCCTCGCATGTGGTAGGGAGGGAGTGTGTTTTATGGTTTGTAAAGAATTCCCAAGGGTTTTGGATGGAGCTATATTGAACTTCTGATTTAGTTTGGGATCTTGATCAAGGCTTAAGACTTTATTAAATCAACTCTGATTTGCAAATGGCTGATGCTGATGCCAATTGGTGCAGCGAAAAACTTGATTGACGTAATTTCAAAATGGATGACACGATAGAAATGGAAATACACGGAGGTACGTGTATTTAAGGTAAGTTCGTTGCTAATTTGTTTATTTTTATAGTTTTTTAATGATATTTTTTCTTATTTTTCAGCGGGACATACTCGGGATGAATGTGGGAGTTTTCGGGACCAGTGTGGGTACTTAATTATTTAAGTATTTTGAATCTTTTCTTTTATGAATTTCCTTCTTTGTAGATTTTTTTTTGTTTTTTGGAAGTCAGAAACTAGATGCATCGAACGAAGTATGGTTCGGTGGTGGACCGAACACTACTGTTTTCAGTTTCGGAAGAATGTTTTAGCTACAGATTCTGATGTTGGGAAAACGTGTTTAGGTAGGGACATAAATAGCCAGGTTGTTTTCTAGGATCTCATAATCTTTTAGTAATAGGATCTCATAATCTTGCAGTAATACATCTTTCAGGTATTGAAACAATATACGAGTGCATATAAATCAGGTACCACTTCATACATTTAGGGGCAAAATGGAAGCCAGTTGCATGTGCTTTTGAAAATAAAAATTTTTTAGTTTAATAATTTTAGTCAATTTTTTTTAATATGAGCTGTGCTTCGTGAATAAAATTTTAAGATGTGGCGTGGATTAAGTAAGTCCTGAAATAATAAATTATGTAGAAGTAGAGCAAGATAGATATTGAGAAAGATAATTTTCCTATAAAAGTACATCATCATACGTGTAAATAGGTATTCTCGCATAATCTCTAAGAAATATTTTTAATAACACAAAACGTAAATACAAATTATATCCGCACATTTGAGCAAAATTATGAGTTCAGTTTACATAGCTGCATCAGTGCCTGTATCCCATAAATTAATTTCATTGTGGCCACCAAATTACCCATACCATATTAAGCTAATGCAGATTTATGTTAACATTTACCTTATTCATATTTTTAATGTTTTACTGTGTCTGGTTAAATCAATTAATGCTCACTGTCTCTACCCCTCAATTTCCCCCAACTTGAAATTCCCCTAAAGAATTTACTATTTCCTGTTGTCGGCGCGGCTTGAACAAATCATCGGCGGAAATGCTTCCTAATCGACCTACCGAAATGAAATTGATGGATGCATAAATCAAAAACACCTCCAGTTGAAACAAATACAGCGTTGAAAAATAATTCATATTACTGAAATTAACACCAACACATTTTTTCAATTGCATTTCTTATGGTTAAAAATCAATGAATTCGTCGTGTCGCGTTGACAGTAGGGATAGCCAATAGTTGGAAATATATCGATACATCGATATTTCCATTTTTTGGCTCTTAAAATATCGATATCCTTAGTATCGCCGATATGATATTAGTTTTTATATCTATAAATATAATACTGTGCAATGCACACTATGTTGTTGCATATCAAATTAAAGGTCTCGCCGAGTACTATCGAGTGGTGTACTATTTTCCTGATTCAGAAAAGTTTCTCGGGACGTTTTTGTCGGAAAACCTACTTTCATGAATTTGGGTAACATACACTCCACTTACTACATTTTGCATATATTTCCTCCATTCTTTCTTTCAGGGACATTTTCAGGGAACATTTTTCTAATCGGAAGTTATTTTTCACGAAGCACCAATTTCGCACAATCACGAGCGCAAGAAAGGGGTCTCGCCGAGTACTATCAATATCGCAATTGGGTAACATACACCGTAGTTACTACATTTCGCACATGCTTCTTCCGTTCTCTCTTTCAGCGACATTAGTACTTGTTATGGTTGTAGCATATTGCATATAGCAGTATGCTACATGACATACTGGAGCGTGCATGCCGGCTGCTGTCCATAGCAGAAAATTTGACTTCCCGACCGAGAGAGATGCGTTCCCTCGAGCTCGGTGTGACATGCGATAAGATAAGGAAGAAGAAGAACACTAAGATTCCGTGTCACATCGCCATAGGTTGGCTACAAAAATTTTCCGTGTCCATCTGGTAAAATATACATCCTGTAAGTATAATTAAAATATCTTTCATTCCTCACACTAAATTATCAATTCATAGAATTATTTTTAATCTGCCTCCGTACGGCAGTCGAGTGCTGCAGTGCAGTAGGAATGTTAAAGAAGCATTCTAAATTGCATATAGTTTCTATAATCTTAAATGTCTATCAAGAGGTTTTGTTATACCACAAAATAACCACGTAAAATTCGAGAGGGAGAAATCAACAAAAAAAATAACACCACAGGTCGGAAACGGGAACACCAAGGCCATTAGCCCCCCCCCCCCCCCCCCCCCACCCCAAATAAAGACACCAGTATAATGCGCAAAATTTAAAATTTTGCTGCCAAGGTAGCAAAGTAATTTGCAAAACACGCGTTTAAGCAGGAAGTGCATCTTCGCATATACCTACATCTATAAAACAGTGTTAAATACAAATGCATTCAGCGACATTACGTGCAAATCCATACGAAAATTGGTATAACACAGTATACCTTGGCGGGAAATGCTCCAAAGGGGCTCGGAAAGAGTTAAAAAGATACAGTTTAAAACAACAAAGGCAAAGAGTCTATCGCAATAATTAAATAGTTACGAGTACTAGTATCGTTTTGCTGTACATCGAAACAGAAGGTTTATACATAGATTGTAGTTGTAGCGCTTTAGTACGCATTTCACCTTCTTTCTTTTGTAAAATGTTAACCTGTTCGGAGATTGTCTCTCCATTGTACGAAAACAAAGTTCGTTCATGTGTCACGTAAGGGTGTTTGGCAACTAATAGTGCCGCCGGCCAACTTTACTCTAATTCAAAAGAAAATTGTGGTCGAGCCTACCGAGAGAGCAAGTCGAACCCTTTGACTTTAATTTCATTCTTTTAATAGATACCGGATACTGAAGCGCTTCATCATGCCGTGGAGTTTAACCGTGAGTATTCTTTATCTATATTACACATTTTTTGACATTCGTACGAGCTTTGGGCTTCTTGAGAGACTGGCATATGTAGACAACTTTGATTTAATGATATTTTTCATGTACATATAAATTTTGATTTCATGAGAGAACTACATGTATATACATAGCTTTAATTTAATGATATACACTCGCCTAGATACATATACGTGCCTTTGATTTAATGATATTTTTCATGTACATATAATTTTGATTTCATGATAGACCTACATGTATATACATAGGTTTAATTTAATGATATACTCGCCTAGATACACATACGGGACTTTGAATTCATGATATTTTCGATTTACTATAATAGTTAGACGTATATATGTCTTGGATTTATTGATATTTTTTTCATATATTTATATATTTTCAATTTAACACTATACTTGCATATATATATAACTAATTTAATAATATACTTGCATATATATAGTTATAATTTCATGGTATACTTACCTATATACCTATATATGTACATTGGAATCATGACCTTTTTGATTTAATGCTTTCTATACATCTAGCTATAGTTAATTTATGATATCTTTGCATATATTTACCTTGAAATGATAAGATTTTTATTTATTTGACAATCTCTATACCTATATATGTAGGATTCTGATTAAATGCTTATTATACATCTAGCTATAGATAATGTAATGAGATCTTTGCATATACTTACCTTGAAATGATGAGATTTTTTTTTGGGTCTATTACTCTGCAATTATAACGTAAATATGAAATTTTGAAAGTTTTAATTCTTCCTTCACTATCCGAGGGCCCTCTCACATAGGATGAAGGTCGTCTAGGCTCGCCTAGTCTCTCTCTCTCTCTCTTTTACAGGTCAATTAGGGACTAAGATAACTGCCCTCGGAGTCGCATGGGTGGTTGGGGCATGCAGGAAGGCAAAAAATCTGCGCCTTCAATCATATGCAGGTAAGTGACGTAAGGATCCCTTCAGGACCGAGCGTGTGCCGATTTTGTGTTGATAGGCACGCAATTTTTTTGCTTATGGCTGACGGCAGCGGCAGGTTTTTTGTGGAACCTCCCCACACTCTCCGCCAATAGCTGAGGCGAACTAGCGAGCCGCCCTGCAGTCAACGCTGTCCGTCAAGTGATCTGTCAGCTCATGCTGGCAGTCGGGACTTTACGTCCCAAAGCAAATCACTTATTATAGTTCCATAACATGCTCTGTTGTGAAAATTTTTCTCATGCGAAGTCATTTTCCACGACGCACCAATTTCGCACAATCACGAGAGGAAAAGTCGTCTACTATTCCATTCCAGAAAGTCGCTATCAAAATACATCCGATTGCTAAGCCTTCCCCGCTTGATAGAAAAAGATTTTTTTAATAAAATATGCTCAGAATATCACAATGCGACGCTTAAGACATCTCTCATGTCTATTTATGTCGGGCCTAAAATTGTATGAAAAGTGGGCATTCGAACAGACTTTTTTTTTACCGATACAACGATATTTAAAGTATAAAAATATCGATACGAATTATCTGTATCGTAAGGGGATAAATATAGATATATGGAATATCGTATCGGTATCGGCCATCTCTATTTGACAGTTCAATAGAATATACGCGTTTAAGTTCACCGACATATATAAAATGGACTGCTGACTGAAATTGTTTACATTAAGTCCGTTCGCGACTTAGATCATATAAAACAGGATAGGCTATGCTGTGTAAAATTCGTGTGCGTGTGATAAGCAATTTGATTTTTTGACATGGCGGTTGGGGGGGGGGGATGACAAGAGGGCTGGGTTATGTATTTGGTGTCAGTTCGATACTTCTGACATTTCTGAAGTTCTTTGAATTTATAGAAAATAGTCCGGTGTTTTCGTAGTGATTTTTCCTTCAAGAAATGATACAAATTGATTTAGTTATACTTACTAATAGTGAGAAAGAGCAGTGAAGTATTTGTGTAAAAGATTTTATATAATCGAGACTCCGGGAGTCTTGAATTATGGTGAAAAAGTGTGCTGTGCTGTGTTGCAGACAAAACCGGAGTTATTGCCGTAGGAAATCATTTTTCAGGCAAGTTTAATTTTTTCAACAATAAATTAAAGTGTTTTAAATAAAAAATGTGTGAAATACTTATAAAAATAAACAACCGTGGCAAAAAATTTTACCTTTTTTAATGCCGGTTTGTATGTTTACTATTGAATTGTCATTGTTAGTTAACGGAAAGTTTAGGGTCATTTATATTATGTCAGCTATACAAAGGCAACGCCAAGAAATACTTTCAGAAAATAAATGGAGCACATAAAAATTTAAAATTACTAAAAATTAAAAATTAACAAAAACTGCGATATAATGGTATTCTTTTACGAAGTTTCGTTTATTTGCAAGTTATCTTTAATTTTTCCAAATTTTGCAAATTAGGTTCCCTCAAGATAATCTAAAAATAGAATTTGAGATAAAAAACCAAATTTTTTAATCATATAACATCCAATATAATATAGTTTTGTTCGCAACTTTTTTTAACTTAAGATTCCAAAAGCAATAGAAGCTAAAACGCCACTGGGGACTAAATGAGGTACACGATTCGTCCAGGAGGCATTTACAAATATTTATTTTGTATATTGCATTCTGGGGATACGTGAACCTAATTCTCCTAACTCTAACCTCCCCGTGGTGGTCCCTGGAAGCAAGTCACAATTTGCATACGCAGAAAATAGAGCCCATTTTGACTTGGCTAAAGAGAAGGAGGACCTCTTCTACTTTGCTCAATATGCTCAATAATTATATAAACATACATATTGTTACGAGCGTGGCCTTAGTTCGTTATTTAAAACACAATATTTCAGATATAATTCAAAAGTTCTTTCTTTATTTAACTTTACTGTTTACTCTCACAAATTCACAAATAATTATCAAATCAACTCTTTATTTATCGCTAGTACTGTACTTCTAATTATCGCAATCCAAATAGTTTACTTCGTTCACTTCGCTGTCTGAAATAATACTCGCCTCCTGGATGTGAATAACAATACACCCATCCCTTTAAAGCCTATGTGAGCGGGTATGAACTTATTCGGTTATGAGCGACGACTTACACATGTACCACAGAAACTTTACAACTTCTAGGGCAAGATAACTTAGGAGCAATAGGTTTGCAATCGAGGGTGCACAAAATTCACAGAAGCCTGCCCAACACGGCCTCAAAATTTGGTGGGCATGTGATGCAAAAATTCCTATCCAGTATGTGGCCAAATTTATCCTGGCAAAAAAAGAGGACGTGAAATTCATCGGGGTGAGGGTTTTGTGAAGGACTTGCGCCATAAGAATAAAAGCAGGGATAGAATTATTGCTATGGATATTTTGTTATGATACTGCCACTAGCTCGAATTTTGATGTCATGGAATCTCTCCGTATTGTGCATACTGAGGAAAAATACTCTCACAAATTTTGGGTAACAAATCACGGGAGCTACTGTCGTATGTGATTGGATTTAATACAGACAAAACCACTATTTGCTTATACGTTCCCAAAAACATGAAAAGTGTAATACTGTTATCGACAATGCACTACGCAGACGAAGAAAGTAGCCAAAAAATTAACCAGAAATTATACACTACTACAGCAGTGTAAAAGTTGGCTTTGACAAAAACATTAACAACAACATTATTCTACAAAGCAGAATACAACACGATGACCATAACCTATGTTTTATAAAACGATAGATTGCAGTCTACCTTATTTATTCTGAGAATAACCCATGGCTGTAAGGGTCACCGATAAAGGCCGTATCTTCTTGAGGTATCTTGGAAAAATGCTGGCAATGACATCCATTGAGGAAATTGTAGCGTCTTCCAACACTTCTCGCCTTCTAACACTTCGCGTCTAATACCCTAGGCACATGGACAAAAATAAAATAAATATAAATAAGGATGTGGACTGTAAGTAAGAACGCCGGCAAAATGAGTGACGCTCATTTGGCATCTCATAACCCCGAGACAATAAAAAAGCATTGGGTATATAACATTTTCAAATAATTACTCCCATAAGCTTTTAATCAGAAGTCAATAAATTCTTCAAATTTATTGTCGACTCAACTTTTTATGCAGTACGCGCATTGCCCATAGAACCAAACTTTCAGCACGAAACCGATTCACATAGGCCGTGCCTGACCTACCTTACAGCCAGTGCAGGCTGGTTACATGAATTATGTACATACATGAAATACTATGCACAAAGCGCTTAATAAGTAACCCATGATCGAGCACCGCATGTTTCCCCTCGTTTCTAACATGTACATATAATTTACTGTCAATGTACTATGCTCGCTTTGTGCAATTTGTTTGTTACCTGACCCTTATTTGTAGCACTGTATGTTGTTTGTAATTCTTGTCATACACATATAACATAAGCCAGTAGCCTGCGTTTAATTTCTTTAAGCACAGGGGAAAATATGTAGTAATGGCATGTATATAATGCACATCAATAGCCTCCACAGGGGAAATGTTTAATATCGCTTACATAGCGATATTAATTATTCCCAATATAGTATAAAGTCTATATATGTATGGAGGCGTGCCCAATTTTGATTGTTAAATTATTAACATTAATTTCCCAATATTTCGCCCCTCTACCAAATTCTGCCCGATTAGCAATTATCGAGGAAAATCAATCAATGCTCCTAAATAAAAGACGGTGCGTCGCTAAGAACAGAGAGTTATTTTTTGGTAATGATCAAGAGACCCCCGACCCACTATAAGATCTCTTCATCCTAAAGAGTCTTAAAACTAAACTAAAAGTTATATACAAAATGACTTGAAGCTAAACTAAAAGTCCTATACAAAGTGTCTTAGAGTTAAAAAACTATTTTGTAGAAGTGTTAATCAATAAAAATTTCGGTTAGCCCAGACACGAAGTCTCAATTCCAAGTAAATAATAATACCAAAGGGCTGGTGAGCTTCTCTTTAACCCAGTCCATGTTGTGAGAAAGAACTTTAATAAAAACACCGATCACAACACAGACAATGAACACAATTCCAACTAGAACTAAATTTAATAGAATTCAATTTCGCTTATATTAGATACCCTTTATTTGGTTAACGTCACTTAAACTAAACTTCCATTATATAAATTGATTCAATAAAGTCGCTTACTCACTAATTTCAATTTCTACACAATACTGTAAAAGCTGAGACAACTTTGAGCAATGGCACTATATATATATATAAATATAATAATCAGTATCAATAAAAAAAGAAATGTACTCACCAATTTAAACTGTGGAATCGACTTTATGGCGTTGGTAAAGAGATAGTTAGTAGTTATCTTGTTCTAGTCGTGCCCCGGAACAAGATACTTTGTTTCAGTCGAAACCCAAAACAAAGTTTGTGTGTTAGTACTGATCTTGTTCTAGTCGTTCCCGCAACAAGATACTTTACCTTCAGTCGAGACCCAAGGAAAGTTGTATTAGTAGTATTTATTCTAGTCGGTACCCAGAATAACTGTCTTTATCTCAGTCGAGACCCAAGATAAAGGTTTGAGATTAGTGACTGTTATACTAGTCGCTACCTGGAATAACTATCTTTATCTCAACCGGGATCCAAGATAAAGGCTTGAGATTAGTGTGTGTTATTCAAGTCGCTACCCGGAATAACTATCTTTATCTCAGTCGAGACCCAAGATAAAGTTTGAGTTAGTATGTGTTATTCTAGTCGATACCCAGAATAACTATCTTAATCTCAGTCGATGCCCAAGATAAAGGTTGGAGTTAGTATATATTATTCTAGTCGCTACCCAGAATAACTATCTTTATCTCAGTCGATACCCAAGATAAAGTTGTTAAGTTTAGTAAAATTTATTCCAGTCGAGAAACAGAATAAATATCTTTATCTCAGTCTCTACCCAACATAAAGTTATTGAGTTAGTGAATTTATTCCAGTCGATACCCAAGATAAAGTTATTGAATTAGTAAAAATTATTTCAGTCGAGACCCAGAATAAATATCTTTATCTCAGTCGATATCCAAGATAAAGTTATTGAGTTAGTAAGATTTATTTCAGTCGAGACCCAGAATAAATATCTTTAGTGCAATCGTTACCCAAGATAAGGTTATTGAGTTAGTAAAATTTATTCCAGTCGAGACCCAGAATAATATCTTTATCTCAGTCGATGCCCAAGATAAAGATAATTTGTTTATAATTCTATTTATTACCACTAGACAAGTCTATTTCAAATGATGCGCAATCTATGAAAGCTGGATGCGAAAAGAGAAAGATTCAAGTTGGCCTGCAACTTATATTGCCTCTGAATTGCGCAACGCCTCCAACAAATTATTTTACATTGCGCATAGCAACCAAGGTAAATTGACCTTAGCGGCTGTGCAGGTAGCAACAGAAAATTCGTTGACTTTAGCAGCTGTGCATAGGTCAGAAGAGTACATTGACCCTAGCAGCTGTGCAAAGCAATTGGAATTTGAGCATTTTCGTTGCCGTTACTGATTTTGCCTAGCTAGTGCTATTATGCTTATAATTATGCAATAAGTTACCTATTAAAATATTGCTAATTTGCTACTGTAAAGATACATTTAAATGTATAGATTACTTAATCTAATTCCATTTGATTTGCGCACTGTATCGAAGGCAAGTTACTTTCCTCTCATTGGATTGTGCCCCGGATTTGTTTATGTGGAATGTAGTCATGATGTGTTGATTGTTATCTCCACTAAAAACTGCCTTATCGTTGTACTTGTAGGTAGGTATACATCGATTCGTTCCAACCTATTTTCAATAATTAGAAATACTTGGAATTAGAATCTTTTAAAATATTTTACTTTTCAGGTGGCTATTAATGTTGGTTTGAACATCAATGATCATTCATTCGTAATTAAATTTTTGAAAATCTGGATACCAAACATTTTGTGAATTAAAATGAAAGCCCTGTAAATTTTGGTATGTTATTGGCAGCACATTTATAGTAATTAAAATTGAAAGGTAAAGCGTTTTTTGAAAATTCAAATTTCGAACGCATGAGCATTGATCTAGCCCATCTGTCTTAACATTAAGTCTGGCATTGAATATATGCTGGGAACTTTGGTGTTTGCTTCATGCTGTTCCGGTAAAGAAGAGGGAAATACCAGCAACGTCAAGAGTTCGCTGGCATATGTTATTTATGTCGAGCATCAATGAGTACCGAAAACTCACATTTAATGTAAGCAATCGTCCTGTTTGTGCCAGCATTCAAATTCCGTTGTTAAATGTTTTTCTTAGCATATTTTAATTTGTCTCATAATTTAAAGTATAATTCAATAAGTCATATAAAAATAAAGCTATGAAAATGATAGTTTTATTGAGCATAACTCACGAAGGTATTCCTTAAAGTCAAACATATACATCACTTACGTCAGAAGTTGAAACAACAAAATGAAGAAATTTGAATAAAACTTCCGTTTTTCATTGAAATGAAATTCGCAGCAGGAAAAACAGAAGTAGAAAACCTCATCAAGAATTTAATGTTTGACAATAAAATTTAGGCAACATAAAATCTTTTACTATTTTTCTTCACTATTGTCGAAAACTGTTTTAACTCCAGGTTATTGTGTTTTTTTTACAGATTAAACTTGAGTGGTTCAATCTAGAATGGCATCAGAAAAAGTCATTTCTTTCAAAAGAAATTGAAGCGCATAAAAAGAACAGAAAATGGCAGTCAAAGTCCCTTGCTTAGCATATTTAATATATCTATGTATGTATGTACCCTGGCTACAGCGATTTCAGTAGCTTTGAGATTGTAAAAAACAGATCAGGTGAAGTAAAATGTGCTAAAATGAAACATTCTAAATGGCATCTCAGATTTTAAGTCAGAAGTACAAAATGATGATGATCATCGAAGGATAAAGAGATTTCAAGTACCAAAGCTTCTTTCTTCTAAAATATAAAAAAAGGTAACTCATTTCTAAACAGATTTCGTAAATTTGCATTCGCATGCTAATATAAATGGATATAATTCCGATATAAATCGGCGTTCCCTTAAAAATTTCCTTCCAATTTAGGAAAAAGTTAAGTCCTTTAAAAATAAATTACATGATTCCGCTACGGCTACTAATCAAACTAGATGGGCTTGCTACATGGGTCCGTCTTATACAAAAATAATTCATAAAATACATAAAAGTAACAAATACTCTTTTAATTGATAAATATTGTATTGCCACCGCGAATACATTATAAAATATGCGACCTTGGGAAATGACGAAAAATCGATTGTAGTTGCGACCCAAACCGGCGAACAGGTAAATGAAGTTAAAAGCATGTAAAAGTATAGCTGTTATCTAAATACTTAAACACTGATTTCAGCCATTCCATATGAGCAAAATCCAGTGTTATGAAGGTCAGAATTTTTTCAAGGTGCGATTGGATCCATGTATCGTCGTCGATATAATTTTGGAAATGCATAATACAAGTAAAATTTTACATTAAAATTTATTTATTTAGGTTAAATTTTGGTGTTGTAAATTAAAATTATACAATTGAAAAAAGAAATGGAGCGATATTCATTTGGGCAACGCGTAAATATTCATTTAAAATGCGATGTAAGTTTCGTTTCTTTGTGATCGGCGTTATAGCAGTATTCGGAATCTAATCATTAAATTTGAGTAAATTGATTAAGTTACTAAGGGAAAACTCAAGTCAGTTCTCGAAGTACTACACAGTAAAAAATTCTTACAATATTTAAAGTTGGCAATTCAATGCCAACTGTAAATATTGTAAATTTTCAACTCAACGAACCCATTAAATTTTAGTTAAAAATACGTATAACATCTAAATCATTTCCTTGCAACGCGTAAAAATAAATTTGTTTTGTATTTATTTTAAATTACGGATGTAATTTTACATATCAGTGTGGAATATATTACAGGTGCGATGTAAAATTATATGAAAAATTTAATTGGTTTATCGAATAGAACGTAATTTTAAACACGAATGTGTAAACTATTTCCATGTGATCATGAAAAATACACTTGTTTTGTATTTATTTTAAATTACTGCTGTGATTTTTACATATCATTATGGAATGAATTTACAGCTGCAATGCAAAATTACATAAAAAATTTAATTGTTTTATCGAATAGAACGTAATTTTAAACACGAATGTGTAACTATTTCCATGTGATCATGAAAAATACATGTGTAAAAATAAATTTGTTTTGTATTTATTTTAAATTACGACTGTGATTTTACATATCATTATGAATGAATTTTACAGCTGCAATGCAAAATTACATAAAAAATTTAATTGTTTTATCGAATAGAACGTAATTTTAAACTCCAGTGTTCAAACTACTTCCATGCGAAAATGAAAAATACATGTTAAGTGTGATTCGTTTCCCTCAAAATGTAAAATTTTTCATTTTCAGTACCACGCTCTATACATTGTTCATGGTCCTTTCCAAGTTTATTTACGTATACAACATATTATTGGAACTATATTAAATTGGTTGTTTGTTCAAAGTTTGGATAAAATATAAGGTAAAAATGCCAGTTTTCTCACGGTTTATTTTAAGTTTATTTTAAACAAAAAAGTGTAAGTAGAGAGTACATACGATTATAAATATAATTAAATAAAATGATTAAGTTGTGAAAATAATAGTTTTCAGTTCTAGTAATAAATCCACATTTAAAGTTTAATGCTAACAATAAAATATATTATTTCAAGTGAAAAATTATGATAAATATAGCTTCAAATCACAGCTTAAAACTATTTTTTTATGTTGCAACTTTCTGCAGAAGTCGCTTAACTTTAGCCATGGCTGTTATGTTCTTCTTTGAACCTCTTGAGTCTCCGCATATCTTTTAAAATAAAAACGTTGTATAAATTCGAAAGCCTGCGAAGTTTCCTTTGGATATTGGATATTGCAGTTGAAATAAATTGCAAATGTCTGGAATAGCGCTTCCATGAAAGAAGTGGAAGTGGAGTTAATCAATTGAAGGTCCGCGAAGATATAATAAACAACTCCAACGTCTGTTTCTGCAAATGATTAAAAAGATATGTAAATAGTCATATTCGTACTAATAACCTTTGATATTAAATATATTGAAGGGCTTAATTATTATTAACTATACTTAACCATGCTCATTGAGTATGGTTATACAACTTGTTTACTATACTTATAGTTAGGCATAGTCAATAAAATTCCGCAAAACAAAATACTTATTGTATTGGTTATTAATAAGGAAGCCAAGTTGAGGTATCCCATCTTAATCTTTCTATATTTCTGGAATTTAAAAAACGTTCAAGTAGCTTGACGGTTTCTTGTGTCAAACATTATGTTTATTCCAAGTATTTTCAATACTATTTAGAGTTTGAAACCAAAATAATAATATCATATACAATCAACTTTAAGCCTATATTTCCGCCTCACAGAGTCATTAAGTTATTTGCTCAGAAAAATAGCCGTGGACAATCACGATGCCTCAAAGCTATGAAATCATACAGCTTTGAGTTAAGACTAGTGTCATATAAAGAGAGTAATAAAATAATTGAAAAGCAGGACGGTTTTAAAAATTGCTGCCACAATTCCTTTTATGTTAAATTACGAACAAAAGTTAAGCTTCAAATTAAAATATTTTTGTAAACACATAACCTTTTCTGCCGTTTTTCTTATTTGTATTGTTTTTAGTGACTCCCAATTACTATTTATAAATATATTAGCTAAATGATCTACAGTTGCAATAATATTCTTGCCTTAGGCTGTGTGCGAATATATTATCTTTCATTTTTGGATATATGTATATATATATAGTTTGTATTTTACATTCCAAAAACAATAAAATGATTGCAAAAGTAAGTCAATAATTGTTTGGAAATCATCAATTTTACTGCCATGATGATTTTGTAAATGCAATGTCGAAATAATAGCATTTCACTAAATCGCACATGCATTTTGAATATAACTCTTCCCTTTTATACCCTAGATGAAATCTAAAGTGTATATTAAGTTTGTCATTTCGTTTGTAACACGTTGAAATAATGATGGTAGAGCAAAATGGATAATATTAAAAGTTATTTTGATTTTTGCATGTCCGCCTGTCTGTCTGTCCGTCTGTGCGCACGATAACTCGAGAACGCGGTTCACTTAGAAAGCTGAATTTTGTACACGAACTTTTAAAAAAGAAGTAAAATTACGTTCGAAAATGTGACAAACCGGGCAACAACTTCGTGGGGTTGCTATACAAAAATTTTGTTTTCCAGTACATTTGGACACTGCCGGAAAACGCGACAACATAGAAAGATGAAATTTGATACAGGGTGTTTTTTATAATAATAGCAACAACAAAAATTCGAAAATGAACTAAATCGGTTTTTAGGTTTTTTACGTATACTGTGAAGACGATCAGTTCTAGACATTTTTATTACACTAAAACAATGTTTAGAATATGAAATCCTATAAAATTGGTCTAATCATTTTTTCTGTCCGACGAACCGTTCTGGAACTAAATGCGAAAAACTACTTCAAAAATCAAAATTCCACAGATGGGGTGACCATACGAAATTTCATACGCGCATTCATCTAGGTAGGTTTAAATAATATGAAACATTGGTTCTTACCTACTGCAGCAAACCACGGAAAAGGCCCTGGTGATTTAACTTCCTGGAATGTTGTACCGATCTTAAAGGAAAACATATATATATTTACTTCAACAGATTATTATCATTTTAAATATTTTTAATACTTACAGGAAACTGTTTGAATATGTAGTTAATAATCTTCATGAAAATATTTGCATATAAAAATTATTGCTTAAATATTCGTATCGCTGTTGCATATCTTCAATGTTTCGTTTAATATTTTCGGCTTATTGTGAGCAAAATTCAAGATCCGTGTATTGTTTTCTTCATACAATGAAAAAAGATTTTCAGTACTTTTATCTGTCAGTTTTCGAAGTGCTTTAGTATAAACGTTTTATGTAGATGGAACGGCCACTCTTTTTTTATTTGCGAAATGGTTGCAATATCAGTGAAATCGTTAAGATATTTTCTTTGCTCAATATATGTAACTTCCATCATTGCCTTTATATCTTCAATTCCTCCTTGGAAAAGTGCGGTGGGAGCTTAAATCTAAAAGAGTTTTCTTTTTATTTAAGCATAGATTTCCTCATTTCCCCATCTTCATATTTATTAGGCTGCCAATTAGAGCAAACTCTAATGAAAAGGCATGGAAGCTCTTCTCTTCCTTAAAGGTATTTCTGCAGATTACCTGTCTAATCGGTTTATGGGGACGATTCAAATAATTGTTCCGTTGAATAAATGTAGTAATAAGGGTGAATTTTTAACAGCTATTGTTTCTCCGGATGCATTAGTGCAGAGAAACGACTTTGGATATTTAGTTGTAAGTTTCCCAACAATTTCACGGAAACACTTCCAGAGGAATATAGTGAGAGTACCCTCTCAGTTCATCTACGATTATATGAACAACAGTTTTTAAAAGTACAGCGTTTAGATTTTGTCCATTTTCACATAAATCCATGACTGGTTTAGGTAGCTTCTCCCATGGTATTTTGAAATTAGCAAAAGCCTTTTTCAGCTGCAGTTTTTACAATGTATTTCCAGCAGTGGTAGCTGTTAGTGGTGTACTTGCCACTGTTGTACTACAAAGAATTGAAGATGAATCCGAACATCCAGAGTAGCAAGATTTTGTAGATTGTATGTGCTCCAGCTGACTCTAAAGCAAGTTGTTCTCCTTTTAATCCCTTGACGTTAGCTAAAAATTGGTAATTGTTTTAAAATGATTAATACTTATTTTAAAATATATTGTGGTTAAGGAAAGAAAATTTTAGTACAAACTCAACTATAACAAATATAGCTTAATATAAGTTTATATACCTGCGCTAATAACGCTCGCCAGGGTTGGTTCACTAAGAATTAGTCTTTTTTCAGTCCGATTCGAATTCCATATCTTGAACATTATTTTTTGAGACATTGCAACGGAAAAAGTGACTTCACGCAAAAGTAGAATTACTGGCAATTTTCCTTCAGTGAAGTAAGGCAACTTATATAGTAAAAGTTTATAAACTATAAACCACAAAGTGAAATTTAATGACAATAAATTTAGTATTAATATTTATGTAACAATGTATATACATTAGCTAATAGAACAGTATATCCCTAGTTTTTAGTTTTGCACCTAAATTATAGCATTTAAAAGTGTGAAGGCAAATTTAAAGAATATAATTGTTCTGAAGCAAGATCTGAAAAATAACTTTCAAAGGGAACGAGGCAAAGACAAAATTATTTCATGATTTTTGGTCTTAAAAACTCTACATGAAAGGCTTTTATCAACTAATCTGTTGTAAGATATGTGCGAAGATTTTTCAAAATTTTCAACAGTCTCGTACACTCCCGTCTTGTAATTGTAAACCATTATAGCATATTTTCCTTGAAAGACAATTTCATTATAGTTTTCTGATATAAATATATTTTTAATTTGTATGAGTTTTATATATTGAAGATTATCAATTTCAGCAATAACACAGTCATTCTCCTTGTAACAAGTTCTTTAATATTAATGGACTTAGCCACAAATTTATAAGTACTGCAAAAAAAGTCATCAAACATTCCTGGCACAAGTTTCTCTGCTTTGTCACAAATTACTTCTAAATGAAACCTATCAGCCAGTAGTGAGGCCTGTAAAAGTTGGTGTCGTTCAGAAAGCATCTTTGTAACATTAATAAAGTTTTAGACTTTTTAATTATATCTTTAAAGTATTGGTGTTTATGCTCAAAGTGTAGAGTCCATAATTTTACAATAGGTCCAAATTCTTTTAATAAACTCGGATAGTGTACAAGGTAATGATGTTTAGGTAAAACGATCGCCCTGGAAATGACAAACTTCTGTAATATAAGTAATCATCTATATAGCAAGACAAACGGGATATTTGTAATTCTGAAATTTTTGGGGAAAAGACATAAGCGACATATTTTCCAGCAAATTTAGAAACATATTCCATATATCGGAATTTAAAATCAATGTTCATATTTTTCCACATACTAATGGAGTAATATTAAGAAATAAAAGTTTTCATAAGCAGTACCTGCATTTTCTTCATACTCCATTTTAGAAATGGTAAACATAAATTCTTTTTCATTTGCCGTGAAATTGTTTTATATTTAATGTTAAGAAAATCATAAGTAACAATTTTTCTTTCAACCAACGTATCAATAACTAGGTAAAGATCAAGTTTAACTATTCCCTCTAACAAGTCATGAGCTACGCACGGAGGAAGACCAGGACTACAAACGTTATAATACTGTAGTTTATTTAATGGGGAGTTCGCTTTTATTCCTTGAATAAATTTCTTGTCAGGATCAGAGTTAAAGTAAGTCTAAAGCAGCTTTATAATAATTATGAGGTGTTCGTACACTACAAATCGACAAATCATTGTTTTTAAGATTATCTTTCGTAAACAAACAATATCTGCACAAAAATTCAGAGTTGTGAAAGTTCTCTGAAAATCCACCTATTTGATGGCTCCCTAAGTTATCTCCTAATACTGCCACTAGAGACCCCCTAATTTTAGTACTTTTTCCCAAGATGTCAAGAGAAATACCTTCTTGTTCTAAAGTACATAGGTCATTAACAACTTTCTCAAATAATGTTTTTATACCAAAATATTTGACAAAAGATTGTTTACATAGTAGAACTAGTTGTAAGTTAAGGATTTCAGAACGATAAAAGGAGTATAAATTACCCAACGATAGGTAAACTCCAAGTAAAGAGTGCTTTCCTTTAGAAGAACCAAGAGGATTACACACTTCGAATGCATCTTGGTACAAAATTATTTCAATTTTTTTATCACCACTTTGAAAAAATGGATTTCTTTTATAAACCTCACCATCTTTATAATCATTAAGCACATTTGAATCTTTTAATTCTGGTATCAAAAATTGTTTTTGTGCATTCTTTTCCGAAAGAAGCGATTTTAATGTTTCTAAAATTGGAACATAATGGTAGCTACATTCCTTATGAATATTATTTCTTCCCAAACAAATCTCTTGTGGCTCAATATATAAAAAATTTTCTTTAAAGTACTGTATTCTTTTATAAGTAGTACTTAATTTCTCCACTGTATGAATAATATTCGAGCTTAGGACTTCATTTAGTAGAGCTGATTCGATATGACTGCAATTATTATTAACACAAAATTTAAGTATCTTTTTCTTTAAGAAAAT
The DNA here is from genome assembly GCA_963930735.1 of Dioctria linearis. Lineage (NCBI taxonomy): Eukaryota > Metazoa > Arthropoda > Insecta > Diptera > Asilidae > Dioctria > Dioctria linearis. The sequence goes on from OZ005740.1 coordinate 84,286,658, forward strand.
AAGATTGCTTTCATCAAAGGATTTCAGTTCAGACATGATGTGCTGAATTACTTCTTCGGAAACACCGTACTTAGCTTTTAATTTTAGAAAAAAATTAGGGATATTTTCACAATTATTACTTGATAAGTTTTCATCACCGATATCATTTTCATTACAAATATATTCAGGATAACTTTCGGGATCCAAATCCCAATTTGTATTTGAAAAAACCTTATGCTTCCGCAGCAAATGGCTTTGGAAGCTAGATTTTATTCGGAAAGTTTTTTCACACTTTTCCAATGGACAAATTACTAGCTCCTTCAATTCAAAATGTACAGACGCGTGACTTGTAATAATCTTTAAGGAGAAACAAATAAAGTTACATAAGCGCTGTTTACTAGCAAAAGAATGAGGGTAATCATTTATGTCGACTGTACAATAATTAAACCTATGACATCGAACGCAATGGGATTAAAAAGAGGAAAACTTTGAAAATACCATACCACAATTTTTGTCGGCACATTTAAAAATTCCATTTTCTTTAAATCGGTGCTGATATTGATGCCTATTATACCCTACTTCGTTATTAAATTCACCTCCACACTCTGCACATTTAAACATTTTTAAAATAAATTTTATAATATATAATATACGATTTGTTCAGAATTGATAACACCAATTGAACGAATGAATTAGAAACCGATAGGCTAGATAAAATTAAAAATCATGTATATTATGTAATTATTTATCTATGACACTTCAAAAATCTTAAGCTATGTTCATGAAAATATTTAATGTAGATAAAACCAAAAATATTTTCTATGAAAACTATGAATTCTAACTCAAGAGTAGTGCAGCGCGTAGATACCATTTGTGTAAAATTTTCTTAAATTTACGGGACTGTCTGAAAAAAAAATGCATAAAGAAATCTTATATAAACGATAATATTTAAAAAAAGTAATAAAACAACAAACACAACCTCTGAACCAAATATAGAGATAGATAGAGATAATCACATTCCTTAAGCAACAAGCATTTGTAAAATGGATTATTATCAAAAATTAACGTTAACTCAAAAGACTTTCTAATTCTTCTAATGTCAACATAAGCAATCAAAGAAAAATACAAGCACA